>JAQMYL010000036.1:23057460-23071146 GCA_030014365.1 Clarias pachynema
ATGATGTATACACCTTATAACAACAAAACCTTAACAAAAACCCTATGTATACATATAGTTAGTAACTTATTACAGTACAGTATATGGTATGTGATGTGTTCTGCTGTCCGCTTGCTTGAACTTGATACATAACGCTTACATATTTTTGGCATATTTTTGACGTAACGACGAGTTAAAATTAGAAGGGCTATTTTACCGACCTAGTTTATTATGTGGATGCGCACACTTTTGCGCATGCGCAATGAATGAATAACTGAATCAATCAATAATCGAATCAGCGCATGAATGAATCGTACCGCTCGGTAATAATAAGTCGAAATTGTAATTTAAATCGCAACACATAAAACAGTAACTATTAATATTTTTGAAGAATGCAAATTTCATTGTTTAAAACCCTCAAGTTATAACAGTTTACTCTCTAGCTTTGTGCTTCGGTGTGGTTATGAGATAAGCTCCGCCTCATGCGCACGCCCCCGTCTGACACACTGGAATAACAGAGAGATACGCGCGCACGCGAGAGAGAGAGAGAGAGAGAGAGAGTGAGAATAAGGCTGAGCTCCAGCAGCAGTACACCGGCAGCCTTGACACATCAGTGTACTCGGCTCCGCTCGCTGTGTTTCGGAGCTGCTGTACACTCGGGTCTAAGGGCGACTCGGATCTCCGGAAGTCTCCACCCGTTAAGAGTAACGGTGCGCGTCCAAACGCGGCTCTCCTTTCCCATTTTCTTTTCTTGAATGTTGCACTGAAAATGGCGATCTGCGCTCAGCCCTCGAGTCTCTTCTGGCTCTTCTCGGTGCAAACGGTGTTGCTTCTGTGTGTGTCCTGGCCCGGAACGGCGACGCTCCGCTTCCCGCAGCACTACACGTAAGTGGACTCGGTTCCCTCTCTATCCTACTCGCTCCTCGGAGGGGGCGGACAGGTGGCTTTAGCGCGAGACGTTTTATTATATACATATATATATATATACATATATTTTAAAATAACGAGACGTTTTGCAACGTCGCACCGTACGTGGCGCGCGCGCGCACGCGTGTGTGTTACGGTAGAACGCACCCCGTTGTCCATGAGCAGGCTGCTGTTTCCAGCCCGCGTCGCGCTCACTGCTTCTGTTTATTTACATGGTGGCGGTGATGAGCAGCTCACAGGTGGCCGCCGGTAACGAAAAACTCGCCATTGTTCTTCCCGACATGTTAGTAAGTGTGAAAGTACATTTGTTGATAAGATACTTTTCCCTGTCCGATATAAAAAACAAGCAGGCTTCCTAAATTACGCCGGGTCAGCAGCGCTGTTTGTTCATGTCGGAGCAGCTGCTCTCGTGTTCAGTCAGCACCGGAGTGTCAGCTGTGCGGGTCCGTCATGTCTGTCACTCAGGTACTCATCGTATCCTGACCGCAACACGGCGACCAGAGGTGCTTCATTGTGAAGCTTCACGTTGTTTCTGAGATTCTGCACTTTATTCTTCACTCACATCCTCCAGATCAACACTGAGCAATCTGTCTCCTGCTCAGAAACGAGACTGCACCCCGAGCATCCTGGATGCCTTATATAAATGTGCATGCACACAGTAAGTAGGCTCATGGTCATATTTCATTGAAATAATGTTGCAAAATATTTTTGAACCTATATGTGAATAAAAAAATGTTTTGCCTCATTATTCCAACGAAATATGACCACGAGCATGTACACTGCAGTACTTCATATTCTATACAGTTCCATGAAAATGTCAAGAAGTGGCATTTCAGTACGCCAAATACATACAAATGCTTTGTACTCTACACTGCTTTGTAACTCACTTTGCACTCACACAGACAGATCAGAAATAGACTCGAGGATAAACTCAGAGGCCGGTTTGAGCCATGCAGGATGCTTGGTCTGGCTTGTGGAGGTCCTGGCTGTACGCCAACGTGCTTCTGATTTGTTACTCAGAGTGAAGTAAAGTGAAGTGGCATTCAGAATCTAATCAAGATCCCACAAACTAGGGATGCACCAGTTGCACTTTTCCCATGTTTAATAATACAGAGATTACAGCCCTAAGAGTAAAGCGATATTAAAAATACTGAACAGATTTCTTTCCTTGTTACCAATCTGTACCCTGTAAAATGTCTGGTTGCACTACCATTTCTGTGTGTACTATATATAAATAATCATTTTACCTTTTTTTTTTTTTTTGCACTATGTATTCTGAAAGAGCACAACCTATAAATTATATTCATTTAAGCGAGAGCTGATTTGACCTCATTGTACAAACAACAGGTGTGTGTGTGTGTGTGTGTGTGTGTGTGTGTGTTTTGTCATTTTGCTTTACAAGGCCGTCTCACGGCTCAAATTACACAGCTGTTTGATGGTTGGAACCCTCTCTCTTTAAACAAAGCTTGATTTCCTGCCATGTATTTCCCCTGTTGCCATTTAGGTTGCTGTATTTTTTGGGAGTAAAATAACAGTAGGGTTACACATCATACAGACATCTTAAAAGTGATTGCTGTAATTTCGCATTTTCTTTTACCAGATGTTGCAAGCCACTCGTTTGTATCTGTGGGAAGGACTCCTCCCGATCACACTGATTTCACTTCTGTGCTTTCTTACTCCAGATCAGCTTTACCCGCGTTCAGTATGTGCACGCTTGGAAGGACGTTTTGTTGTTCTGTTTCTGAATATCCTTCAACAGACGATGTATCTTATGGCTAGTTTGTTAGAAAGCTTTCTGTGGGGACTTTAGCTTGCATACTAGTGTGTTTATTGTTTTTCTGCTTATGTTACCAAGGTATGTTTGGATATAACCACTGTGAATATTTGCAGTTAAATAATATCATACAGCAGTTAGTTCTGACTGAGCAATCTGATTGGATGGGAGGCATACCATGAGTGATGATAATAGATGGTAACATCACTGGGACGTTTAATGATATGTATTACTCTGCGTCCCAAGTCTTCTACAGTCATTAATAACACTAACAGTCGGTTGCCAGCATGGGTGAAAGTAGGTCTGCGATACTGAGGCGAGAGCAGCCACCTGCCAAAACCCACTTTCAAAACCAGTCACGGAAGCACTTTCAGCAAGAAAACACGTGATAACATTGTTATCTTAAACACTACTTTGCATCCTTAATAATTGCCTGCAAATCATTCTGAATCACATCTGAACCATCTGTGTTTTTTTTTATTTATGCTATAAAGACTTGGTGTGTCGAATGAGTCATTGTACACCCTAACGCACTAGATTGCCATTTAACGCTATTTTGGATTTATCACCGGAACCAGGAAATTAACAGAGCTGACACATTTTAAAGTAGAATAAATGAAATATAAAGAGAAAATCAGTACCATACATTGTTCCAGTAAGAATTTAAAATTACTTTCACCTCTGTTAATTACATTGTCGGTTGCTAACTGTCAGTCACCGGCTCCACCAGTCACGGTCAATTAGTTCCGTTAGTCGTGGAGGAATATGTGTTGGTGGAGCAAAATAACTGGTTAATTAAAGAAACGTATCATAAT
Source organism: Clarias pachynema (assembly GCA_030014365.1). Classification (NCBI taxonomy): domain Eukaryota; kingdom Metazoa; phylum Chordata; class Actinopteri; order Siluriformes; family Clariidae; genus Clarias; species Clarias pachynema. The sequence goes on from JAQMYL010000036.1 coordinate 23,060,956, forward strand.
CTGTTGATAGTAAATGGTGTTTGCGAAACTGTTATATAAAAGTATTGTAACACTAAAGGTATTGCAGGATATAGCATAGCTGTGATGCCTAGGACCGCATCACAGGCATGCTGATAACCAGCACAACAGCATTGTCAGAAATATATATATTTTTTGGGCAGGGTATGCTACTCTAATGTGATAAAGTCTAAAGTGTGTGAAAGCTAACAACTTGATCTTACTAGTAAAATATTGTATTACAGTTGTAATGTAATCAATTTCTTACAGAGTTTATTATCATTTAAAAATGTACAACTAGATAGAAACAGTGTTTTTTGGGTTGGTTTATTCAGGTTAGTGTACTGTACAGTAGGTGGTCACTAGGCTAGGCTGGTATTATGAGACTGTGACAAAGATAACAATAAGTAGATCACAGTGATGTAAAGACATACTGTACAGTATGAAAAACTGATAATTTAATTTAAAGATATTTAATATAAGTTTAATTCCAGTGCAACATACGCTTCATTTGCTTTCAATATCTTGTGTCATATTTTATTATTTCATATACTGTGCAAAAGTCTCGGACCACTCCTCATGTCTGTATATAAAATTCAATTATTTAGATTCAATTAAAGAAATGGGGGGCGGTGGCTTAGTGGTTAGCACTGGCGCCTTGCACCTCCAAGGACCGGGTTTGATTGCTGCCTCTGTGTGCATAGAGTTTGCATGTTCTCCCTGTGCTTGGTGGGTTTCCTCCAGGTGCTTCAGTTTCCTTCCTCAATCCAAAGATATGCAGATTAAGCTAATTAGCATTCCCAAATGGCCCATAGTGTGTGAGTGTATGTGTGTGTGCCCTGCAATGGATTGGCACCCTGTCCAGGGTGTACCCCGCCTCATACCCTAAGGCTCCAAGTCACCTGTGACCATGAATACATAAATAAGATGTATAGATGATGAGTGAGAGTGAATAAAGTGCCTAAAGATACAATTTAAAAGTCGGGTATTTATGTAACAACCTCAGCAGCAACCTCATTTCCTCTCTCAGCTGTTCCAACCACGCAACATTCAGCATCACCAGTATATATCACCTGGTGCTGGAATGATTAATTGGTCACTGTGTGGCTTAACAAACAAAAACATTCCTTTGAAACTGGTCAGGTACAGGTACTGGACTGAAAATGAGAGCAAAAATTTGTCAGAAAAGTGTTTCAGTCAGCCTGAAAAATTATTCCACGTGACCACATTAAAATACAAGAATGTCTGACTCTTTAAAGCCAAAATATGAAAAAAATGAGGGGTACCTCAAGACTTCATCAATTGGACAGTACTGTACTGTATACTGTATATGCCGCATTTTCATAAAGGGTGACATTCTGTGCTTTTACATGGACACTAATATTGCTCTAATAATGGGAATAAAACGACAATCGAAATAAATATGCATCATGCAACAGTCTGACCCGATTGGAGTGAATTTTTGCATTGTGTCAGGGTGGTGCAAACCTCAGACAATCCATTCAGTAGGTAAATATTATCCATGTAAACACTTGATCCGATTGTTTCTCTCTTGTCTGCTAAATATATTCTTTCTGTGCATGCTTGCCGCACATGGGGGTAACATCAGGTAACTTGAGTTTTCGGAAGGGAAATCTTGTTTCCATTGCTGACTGGTAAACTGTGTGAGAACAGCTATCTCCTAATTATCTTAACGTCATACTTTCATCCACTTGATCTATGGCTGAGAAAGAAAATTTTACATCTACTGTAACCAATCATGTCTCATGTCTCAGGTCAGACTGAATTCTTGTATAATCTTTAACACAGAAGGTTGGATATTTCAGAAAAGATATAAAGACTAAACTAACCTCGAAGTTGGAGAGAAATACTTATGTTTCCGTAATATATCCCGCAGATTAAGCGCTTCACAACTGGCAGAACCACTTTGCACATGATTTATTCTGAAAACGTTTGTAATGATTAAATGCATTGAGCATGTACAGTATACACACATCTTATCAGATCAGAGACCATGTAAACAGTTGGAAAAATTGGAATCTCTTATTCAGAATGATTATTGAGTGATATGTTTACAAAAATCGCAAAAGTTTACACACTACCTGGCTTGAATCACTTGGGATAAGGTTTTTGTTGTTATAAGCGTGTGCACTTTAAGTGATCGCTCACAGAAAAGACGCACACCCACACACGCACACACACGCACACACACGCACACACACGCACACATGCTGCATGTACAATGAGACATTGTCAGCATTTTGTGTAACATCAAGAAAAAAGAGAAATATGAGAAAATGTGGAGCAAAGGTTGTTGTCTGTTTTGAAAGGAGAACTGGCAGTAATGGAAAGAAATGTTGCTGTTTTTATTCTGTGTGAGTGTTAAGGTTTGTATGTGTGTTTTTTGTGCTGTTTCTAAGAACTACTTGGGTATGATGTGCCAAAATCTTGAAGTTAGTATTATTGTACATGTATGAAATGGATAATAAATCTGGTTCTTGGATTTGCTGCACATGAGAGTGGATTACAAGGGGTGTTCAAGTCAAATCAGGACTAGTGATGCAAGTTTTGGTAAATTAAGGTGTAAAACTGATGTTTTTCTGGTGTAAAACAGAAGACTTCAAGCACAGTACGATGACGAGACTCTTTGCTGCAGTAAAACATTTGAATGGTGCAAATGTTATGAAGAAGGCTGTTAGTCCGTGAATAATGATCTCGGTCGAGGTGGCTCGGAGCCTGATCCTTGAAAAATCGACAGATAACTAAATAGACACATCTGTCTGTGGAAACTGTACACATAGTCATTCCCGAATACTGCTTGCACATTACATGGATTCGGCTGGGAGTTATTGCTACATCCCCTGTATAGTCCTGACATCGCTCCAAACCATTTCCACATGTGTGGGCCATTCTACGAGGCCAGCATTTTGGACATGAAGCAAGCAGTCTTATCATGATCCTGGCATACTGAGAAAACTTTCTACCTTGATGGTATCCCAGCGCTAGAAACACTGGGAAAAGTGCATTAGTGTAGCAGGGGATTATATAAAGAAATAAAGATAGTTTGTACTCTCATCTTCTGGCTAAACATGCTGAACCCTACTAGTTAGTACAGAAGTCGTATGGTGTTTGCTCAGCGCATAGCGCTCTCCATGGTCCTGAAAGTGACCGTCTGAGTGTAAAAGCATCACTTTCTGTAGTATGGAGTGTAAATCTCTTCACACTTAACAGTATATTAAACTGAACAAGAACCTCATTATATAACTCGTTTTTTTTTTTTTTTGATGATTATTGCTTGCGTTGCTAATTATATGAGGTAAACAGGTTAGCAGCTTTGACATTTGGCTTGGACCTCAGACTTCCATGCAGACTAGAGCTGTGTTTCACACAAGCATGTTTGTGTTCAGAGAGCACATCTCACCCCATGCAAACACTGTAACCATAACAATTGTTTTAAAGCATATTGCCGCTTACCACCAGTTATTTCCTGAAATCATCTGCTTTGCACCCAAACAGCAACTTTTTGTTCAGTTTTCTCTGATTAGCCAGGTGATTTAAAATTGCATTTTTTCAACACTTGAAAGTGGATGAAATCATTGCTTCAGCAGCCCAAATTAAAAAATAAATAAATATTGCATTCTGGCCACGTTGTGTCCTCTTGTTGTAGGTTTTCGTGTAAAACTTGCACTGGCTGTTGAGAAAAAAGTGTTTTGTGTGAGCACAGACAATCTAGCCTAAGCCTGAATCTTGATACTGTAAAGCTCTACTTTCAGCCCATGAGCTGTGTGTTTAATCCAGACACCAGGTGCTCTGAAATTCCCCCTGCCTCCAAGCTGCCAGTCTCTGTTTACGCTGAAATAGAGATGATGAAACCAAACATCACAGGCTTCCGAGCATCTCTCCTGCTAGACTGTCAGTTATACACAGGTGTCTGGAGCACTTATAAAGAGACTTTTCCAACCCAATATTGTTATGTACTGGCTCTAATACTTGATCTGTCTGTCATAGGGCTCTGAAATAGAGACAGCCAGCAGCCGCAGTATTGGCACTATGAGTAAAACAGACCCTGGGTAAAAATTACTTTGTAGATAATTATATGTGCTTAAATATTGTGAATTGTACTTGTAATTGAAGTAAATGTCCAGTACTAACTATTGAAACACCCATCATGTCTTCATATTAAATTACAATTTGTAGATTCAATTTAATTATTATTATTATTATTATTATTATTATTCATCCATTCACTCATTATGTTACAACTACTACCTGTATATGTGCAATTAGGTTACACAGAGGAAACCCAGCAAACATGGGGAGAACATGCAAACTCCATGCACACAGACCAGATCCAAGATTCTGATATTTGCATTGTACAAATTAGGGCTGCAACTAACGATTATCTGTCTATTGATGAAACGAATAATTGATTAATCGGCTGATAACTGTCACAATTACTCAATTACTCGCTTTTAAATTTAGCTTGAGGTTGTTTTGTCTTGAGATAACTAACAATCAAGACAATAAAACTTATTATTTAACTTTAACCTTGTTAAAAATGTCTTTTAATGAACATTTAAGATAAAACAAAAATCTAGAACAAAGGAAAAACAAAGTAACAGCAATAAAATATAACTGCTAATTAAAGTTTAAAGATGGTGGATGGTAATTATGGGATTTAAATTGAAATGTTAAGAAAATTAAGAGATTATGTCTATGGAGAATGGCTGGGTCAAGCGAAGTGAAGTGTCAAGGACCGGAAAGTGAGGTAAGTGGGGAAAAGAACACACACCTGAGAAGAATATGGCTAATAGTGTGCGTGCGTGCTGCTGTGAGGTGAAAAGTGGAGAGCACAACAGGGTGAAAGAGAGAGAGAGAGAGAGAGAGAGAGTGTGTGTGTGTATATGAATATAACTTTAAAGGTTCATTGAGGAGAACAGAAAATAAAAACCCAAATTATAGCAACACACAGTCAGTAATTATCCACATTCTCTTCAGGTGTGAATCCTTTCCCACTTACCTGACTCTCGCGTGCTTCACAAAGCGGCTACAACCCCTCCAGCACAAAGTCATTCACTCTGGCGGCTTTTTTGTTCAAGTTACAAATAAAATGTTTCCACACTTCCAGTTCCAGTAAGACTCCCACCTACATGTCAGAGTTCATAGTTCACGCGAGAATCAAGCACAGTGACGTCATGAAGGAATTGACAATTAAATTTGCTGCAACTGTTGCACCCCGAGTCCAATTAAAGGTGCAGGTCGAAGAAGTGAATATATTTGTAGACACAGTGAATAAATACACTGTATATCAAGGCTGTGGGCAGTCAACATGTGCAGTAGCTATTGGGTAGGTAACCATATTAAGGGTATGTTAGCCTTTTATAATAGTTAATAAATAATAGATTTGTAGAAGGAAAGATATAATTAGAAAGTATTACTCATTTCATAAACTTTTGCTAATCTCTGACTTGGGTTCTGGCATTTAATGTAGTAAGAACACCAAATGTGCACAGAGACACTATCTGGTACGGTAGTATTCAGTTTGGGAAAATGGTCCAAGTAGTTGCGACCTTGAGGATATAAATAGTTTTGTCTGCTGCTATGGTATTATAGAAGTGCAATGAGCGTACAAGCTTCATTTTTGCACATTAAACCTGACAAACATGTACAGTACCAGGAAACCTCTTTCTTTGGCTGAGAAATTGTCTTTGAGCTGCTGTTGCTGAGGAGGGAAGAAAGGAAACAAGTTTAAAAATATCAGAATGAGTGAGTCAGTCATTAAATATCCATGCATCCATACGCCGCATACCGAGACACCGGGTTTAGCATTTTGAGAATCTCTCGATGAATAATAACACACACTTCATAGCGTGCACTGCTTGGCCTCGTGGGGAGGATTAGCAAGCATCTGAAACAGCTTCTCATAGTATAAGACCAAAAAAACACACAGACATCAAAGAACACACACATGCACACTAGGGATAGGAATCACTGCAGAGCACCCAATACGATATTATCATATATATTATGATACGTAGGTGCTGATTAGCATTATATCACAATACTGTTAGTATCATTATAAATATCCTGATTCAATATTATTATTAGTATATATATTATTTTTAGGAATTGTTATTGCCTAAATAAACTTAGCAAATTATTTGCTCCTACTACATAGCATTCTGCACTGTGCATGAATAATTTAGAGTGCAGATTGAGAGAGGAATGGCAGCATTTCATTACCTCAAATGCAAACATAAGAAAAGAATCACTGAATAGATTTGTCCCCATCTCTAATGCACAAAAGCCCACACACTTGCGCGCACACACACACACACACACACACATATTGGCACGCATGCACTGAGTATTGCTTGAGGTCAGAGGTGTTGTCACTAGCAGTTAGCTTCAGTAGCGTGTGCTCCCTCTCTTGTAGGTTCTCTCCTTTCACTCCTTGTTGACCTTTTCTTAGCCAGTATATCTTCAGCTTCGCTGCCGCTGTTAATCGTATGCTGCGTTCATGGTGCCTTGTAAATGGTAATTTGCAGGTTGTAATGATGTCATATCCCACCTGAGGATACAGTCAGTGTATGGAGTGGGGAGAAAAAACAAGGACGACTTCATGAGAGTATGTCAGAGCATGTAAGGCTTATAAAGCTCATAAAAAGCTTTTTAACCGCACTTTTACAGTTACAGGCCTTGGTGTTCTGCTACAGTAAAGTTTGAAAGAGTTACGCAACATTTTGGACATAAATTGCGGAAAACAGTGAACAACAGCAATTTGGTTAGCAACAGGCTAGCAAGAGTGTAGTGTTGGCAACAAGCTAATAGGCTAATGTTAGCGATAATGCTAATAATTGTGACTTGTCATTCAAAACAGTGATTAGTAGGGGTGTAACAGTATAGAAATAGCCAAAGTTTGGGTTGTACCCCGATTTTGGATCAGTATGTTTTCGGTACAGCGAAGTAAAAATACAGGAAATGTTATTTCATCTATTATAAATTTAACATGTAAACATGTAGAAAATTAGAAACGGAGGCAAGCTGGGCTGAATTTCCTGCACACATAAGGAATGCACATAAACGCAAATACTTTTCTTTCTTAAATTCTGTAAATTGCTAATGAAGAGTAAAAGCACTGGCACTGCCTATACAGTAGTAAATGGTGCAATATAATGACCAAAGGATATTTTAATGGATTAAAATCCACTGGCGATGGCACATTTACTGCTTTTGCACAATTCAGTAAACTTTTCTTACGTGACAGAATAAATGAAATAAAAGTCTATTATGACATAAAACACCACCACAACTGAAATCTGCATGGGGTATTATTCCTTAATGTAAGTTTTTATAGATTATAAGAGCTTAGAGGATTGACAACCAAGTGAATTACCAATAACAATTCAATAATTTTAATGTGTCTAATTGCAACTTAAGGTTGTAGGGTTGTAAACTTAACTTGAGGTTTTAGATATTTGAAAAGTATTTGAGAGTGTTTAAGATAAAACTAGTCTTAACAAATAGTAACACTACTAATAGTGATATAAATAAAATAATATACAGTATTTACTATGTAAATATTAATAACGATAATAGTAACAAGTGATAAGTGTAATAACTATACACATTCATTCTCAATTTGGTGGCAAAAGAGCAGAGTTTATTTATACACTGTCCAGAAAATAATGTACTGTATTAGAATTTTATTTGTCATGTGCACAACCATACACAGTATGATATGCAGTGAAATGCTTACAGTATATGACTGTCCTAAAATAACCTAAAATGGAAAGATTGCACTAAAGAATACAATTAAACTAAATATAGAATTTCCTATTAAAAAAAAAAAAATAAATAATAATAATTTAATAATTTAGGTTGGAGTATACAAAAAACAGGCAGAATGCCAAGAATCCCACTCCAGGGCGGCCATTTACACGTAAACAGGGAAGAAACTGATCATTGTGAAGGTGACCCTTTCATGAGTTCAAATTTCAAGTGCATATTTACTGCTTTAATTACAAAGCTGGCGATTACAACTTGAATGGACTTTTCATGAGCACAGTCTACAATTTCTAGTTTTTCCTCTCGACTATTCCACATCAGAGATGTTCCTTAGCTGCTATACTGTAGATCGTACATGGCTTTCAGTAGTCATTTTGAAGCTAATTAGGTTTATAAATCAAGTCCAATGATCTAGTCTGAATATTATGAAGCAGTAGCCAGGGTGTTATGTTTGGAAACTGAAACAAGAGCATGTTCTTGGCCTTATCCTTTTTCTTCACCTTTGTCTACTCATAGGTCACAGTAATGTCCTGTACAGAGCGGTTTCTGATTGGCTAGCTGCGTCTGGAAAAGTGTGTATAATTTGTTATGTGATATATCACGGTACTCAATACAATATGATACTTGAACATGTCGTGGTGGCATTTGAAATGTTTTGTGCTATTTACTATGGTAAATTATTTAAGGTTGATGTCAATAAATAATGCAGAACACTAAAGCTTTTCTGGGTGGCATGGTGGAACAGTTGATCCCACTCCTGGCTCACAGTTCCACATGCTGTTGAGTTTTTATCACATCTCGCAAAAACACGGCAGTTAATTCCCACTGGATGTGCATGTGTGTTGTGAAAGAGTGTGTGTGTTTGTGTGTTCTTTTCTACCTCTTGGTGTTCCCAAGCTGGCTTTGCGACCCTGACCGAGATGAAGTGGCTACTAAAGATGGATGGACGATAATGGTTGTTAATACACATCCTGATAAATGATTAGACTGTTATTGTGATGTAAAAATTACATCTGGCACCTGTGGGGTGGCGTTCCTGTCTTGGCAGTCTGCGTCTCCTCTTTCACCTCTGTGATTCTTTCTTTTGCTAATCACTCCATCCATGTCATACAAATCAGGCTGACATTTCAAACTGACATTTATTTTGCACCGCTGCCGTTTGATGACTCACTGCTGATGCAGGGGATGGAAGAAAGGGAAATTAGAGAAGGCCGCCGTAGTCATTGCAATTTGGCTTAGGCGAATGTGATAAACGGTATGAAATTACGCGTGGGTGTTTTGATCTGATTCGGAGTGCTAGTATGATCTGGTGTGTAGACTGTGCTGGAGAGGTCTAATTGTGTTTGTATGTTATTAGCTCTGTTGTAATTGCTTTAATTGTAGTTCTTGTGTCCTGTTTCGATGCACTTTGCTGTGAGGTTTTCTGAGAATGAGCGTATATGAAACTGGGTTACATAAAAAAAAAACGTGACTACATAAGAGAAACACCCAGCAATGTGTTGAGATATGTTATGGGATGTCGTGGGCTCGCTTTTTCGACTGGAAAAGCCTCCAGTCCTTAGAGGAATGAAAGCGCACTAATCTACAGTACTTTGTGGTAAGAACTTCGGGACTACCTATAGAGATGTTCAAACTTGATTATTGGTTTGCCTTTCACTTTCTCAAAATGCATACCTATCCAACTGTAAGGAAAAGATTGAAAGATGAACCAACTAACTGTATTACATTTTTTTTTCCATTGCTGAGGGCTCCAGATTTAAGGATCATTGCACAAGGTTGCGCGTCTTTGTGTGTCTGCTTTACTGTAGGTGTAAATGATTTCCAAACAGCAGTTGTATCATGCATGCAAGCTTAGTATTTCTCATAATACTGAGTTTCTCACAATATGTGTGAACGTGATGTAGTGTACAGACCAAAATGATTCAGATTTGCCAGACTGGATGGACACAGCATCTGTAGGCAACACCTTGAAAGGGAACATTGTTTGGCAAGGATGTTAATATTAGGTTGTTTTTGAAAGGTTGAATTGCTTTGATGAAATTAAGTTTGAACAGGGTGGACTACAGTATGTGACATTAGGTTAATGTTTCTTAGCTGAAAAACTAAACTGATGCTCTGACTAGGGCTGCATTCCAAGCAACTAATATAATGGAGAGGGTGTTCAAATCAAACCAGGACTTTTGATTGTGTAGAATAATAGACCGAAGTCATGAGAGACATGTACAGTGGGTCAAAAATGTATTTAGTCAGCCATCAATTGTGCAACTTAAAAAGATGAGAGGCCTGTAATTTTTATCATAGGTACACCTCAACTATGAGAGACAAAATGAGAAAAAAAAATCCAGAAAATCACATTGTAGGATTTTTAAAGAATTTATTTGCAAATTATGGTGGAAAATAAGTATT
>JAQMYL010000036.1:23071839-23082071 GCA_030014365.1 Clarias pachynema
TCCTTTGACAGCTCTTTGGTCTTGGCCATAGTGGAGTTTGGAGTGTGACTGTTTGAGATTGTGGACAGGTGTCTTTTTTTATACTGATAACAAGTTCAAACAGATGCCAATAATACAGTACAGGTAACGAGTGGAGGACAGAGGAGCCTCTTAAAAAAGTTACATGTCTGTGAGAGCCAGAAATCTTGCTTGTTTGTAGGTGACCAAATACTTACTTTACCGCGGAATTTACCAATTAATTCATTAAAATCCTACAATGTGATTTTCTGGATTTTTTTTCTTATTTTGTCTTTCATAGTTGACATATACCTATGATGAAAATTACAGGCCTCTCTCATCTTTTTAAGTTGCACAATTGGTGGCTGACTAAATACTTTCTTGCCCCACTGTGTTTCTCCATATAATTCCCTGTTACACTAATGCACTTTTCCTAGCACTAGTGCTTGGATACCATCAAGGTAAGAATGAATTCTTAGTAATGTATGCTTCATATCTGAAACACTGGCCTTCCAGGCCCTCGACTATTGGCCCAAACATGTGGAAATGGCTTGGAGCGAGGTCAGGACTGTGGACAGGAGATGTGGAGGTAACTCTTAGCTGTGTGTCTCTTCCGCAAGTTGGTGACAAGTTACCCGGAGATTTAAGGATCTAAATGTTCACAGGAATAACTGAAGTGGGCACAGAGCCACCTCAGCCGGGATTGTGATTCACAGACACACTTTAAAACGTTTAAATCATTTGCACTAAAAGTCTCATCGCCTTACTATGCTTGAAGTCTTCATTCACAGGAAATTTCATCACAAGTTCCTCTTTGCATCCCCTTGTAGATCCCTGAAGAGTAGAGTGTTTTCAGCCCTGTTAAGTAAGATTCCACACTGTAGTGAACAGAACTCCTCATTTCAAAACAAACTGTGAATAATGTTTCATCACCTCATCAGAAGTGGAGAAGCAAAATAATCCATCAGTCAGCGTGTTTTTCTGAATGGGGCAGTGGTGGCTCAATCGGTTAAGGCTGTGGGTTCCTGGGTTACTAATTGGAAGGTGGGGGTTCAAGCCCCAGCACTGCAAAGTTGCCACAGTTGGCACGCTCTGACCCCAATTCCCTAACTGGGATATGTGAAATAATCATTTCACTGTGCTTTAAGGAACATGTGACAAATGCTTGAATATTTTTATTACAGTGGAACCTCGGATTACGAGCATAATTCGTTCCGGAAACGGGCTCTTATTCCAAAACACTCGTAAATCAAAGCACATTTTCCCATAAACAGGAGTTAATAAATCCTTCGTCTCAGAGGAAGCACACAATAGCGTTTGTCGTCCATGTTTAATTATCATTTTCAGTTGAATTTTATTTGTATGTTAAAAAACAAAAAAACAAAGCTCTAACCAGTAACCTGGAGAAAGTCATGTAAACCTGTGCAGTTTTATGTAAAAGTTATTCCAAAAGTCCATGTTTTATATAACAACTATATAATTGAATTATTAAAAAAATGTGTGTCAGAGCTTTCATTTAGAAAACAAAAATCAGAAATCGATATCGAACACAAACATTATAGTTGGCTTATTCCTAGTTGTGATGTTTATGTAATTGAGTATTATTATGTATGTTATTTTTTTGTTGCGCATACAATATCCAGTATATATTCTGATATACTGTACACAGTGTCCAAAAGTATCTGTACATAGGCGAAAGGAACAATTTTTGGTTAAATGTGATGATGTAGCTTACAAAACATCCTCTAAACAAGTGCCATTTTTTTGTAAACATACACAAATGTGTGTCTCCTGCTCATGATGAGTTTGTGTTAACACAACTGGTGCTGTGCATGAAAATCCATTTCCAGTGCGTTCTTTTAAATGATCTTTCTCTAAATATTTATAGTGCTTTATGTTTTCCTGGTCCAACATGGCCTCTGCTTTTATGACAGATATTTTTAAACTAGGTGTGAAAATTTGGGGAAAAGTTTTAATTTCCCCAGAGTTTCGAGACGTTTGGGACTCACTGCATCGTTACTTTGTCAGGACGTGTGTATCCATGAGGGCGTTGTTCACCTTTTCCCTCATCTGTTTGTGTCTGTCAATCGTCCTGTCTGCATTAGCAGCATCTTGGTTGACATCTTATTGTGTTAAGTGCTTTTGGGAGAGTGTGCGTGTGTGTGTGTGTGTGTGTGTGTGTGTGTGTGTGTGTGTGTATGAGAGTGTGTGTAGGAATAGATAGACTGCGCTGATGTGAGTACACTTGATGTCGTAATTCCTGGTCTAGCTCCGTTTAGTGCTGCTTAGGGTAGCACTTGTGTCAGCACTGGACTTTTTTATTGCAAGCAGTCAACTGAGAGAGAGAGAGAGAGAAAGAGAGACGGATGGGGAATGGGGAAATTTAAAGTAACAGCATTTGATGCTTGATCGGATGAAAGAGTAAACGTAGCAGAAACAGAAACACGGTTGGTTTTACCATGTTTTGGGAGTTGCTCGTTTTTTGTAGTAGTATAGCTAAGTGGTCATGTGCTTTGATCTTGCTTTTTGTAGCGGGTAACGATCTTTTGCACGGGTGGCACCACAGACATGCGGACAGTAGGCAAGATTGGGGGAAAAGGGGATAATTTTATTAAGACAAAAAGGGGAAGGAGAGGGTTAAAGTAGGAAGGAAGGGGAAAATTGGGAGGAAAGATGTGAAGGTGTGCATGTGCGGATCCGGTGGCAGTGCCCAGCTGGCATGCGAGCACACGGATGACGAGAGGTGGCAGGGGGCAGAGTGGCAGAATGAGGCACACGGAGTTAGCGTTCCTGCACGCTTCCTAAGATGACTGCTCCCACTGACATTGGCCAAGAACGGCCCCTCCCAGCTCTCTCTGGGGCAGGTAACCCGGCTTGCATGCCACTATTTTCAGCTCCACCAAACGACGCTTTGCTTTCTTCATGGACCCCAGACTAAACTATGTGCCTTGCTTTTATAACGCAGAGAAAGCCCAAGGGCCATTAACATTAATTATAGCCAGCCAGCCCGACCTGGCGGCCCCACCCCTTAGCGCACCTGCAGAAGGGGGAGGGGGACGTGGACGCTTCTGTAGGGAGTCTACGGAGTGAGCGAGGAGCGACAACAGATTAAGGCGAACACCCATCACAGGCACATTTATTATACCTGTTTTTTGTATTATTAAAAAAAATAAATTTTGTGTCCACACAGGGTTAATGCAGACACCTTTTTCTGTAACATTGTGGACATTGTGGTCCACAGTGTGCTAAAAACTTATACTGAATGCTATTATGTTGATAAAATTGTTTTAGGACTTGTTTGTGCACATGCGCACACATATACACAACCTCCCACCCACACACACACACACCCACAAACACACAGGCGTTCTGTAAGGGTGTTCTAAGGCTGCATAGTGTAGATAAGCCTAATTTCACACTGCAGGCCCTGGTTGCAAATCTCAGGCCATTAAGGAGTTTTAGATAAAGCTGTTAAAAGGTTCCTGTCACACTGCATCACTACTGCATTGTCTGTCAAAGCCTGATACCTTCAATGTGTGAAAATACCCCATTGACAGGGTAGATACGGCCTGTAAATAGGAAATGCGCCACTATCGCTGAAACCGGCAACACCACACGGCTAATAGTGCGCATTAGTGAAACACACTGAACACTCAAAAGCCAGGCCAGGTTTAAACATTCCATACTAAGAATTTCAGTTTAACACAAAATTAAGTTCCGTAAAAGATCAGGTCCGATATGCAGTATAATGATAATATGGACTCTGCACAACATTACATTGGCGTGGTATTCAGTGACGTTTACTCTGAATGTGTTATGTTGCCAGACCTGCGCACCTTAAAGCATTTTGCATAGAACCTCAACAGAGTAACACTAGGGGTGCAATGCATCATAAAACTCAGTTTTGATCAACGATCAGATTTATTTTTTAGATCACCAAAAGCGGGGGAGGAATATAATTTTGCAAGCGTTTTTATTTATTTCAAATATGTTCAAAATTTTATTTATTATCAATAAAAATATGTAAGATGTCCAATGTTTAAATTAATGTGCAGTATGAGGATGATGATGATGATCTGAGGCATGATGTTTTGAGGATATGGACACCTTATTTTTCTAGAGAAGAAAAAAAATTAATAACTGCTATACCTACTGTATTATTATCATGGGAATAAAAAAAATATACACATTTTAGTGAAAATAAAGGATTTGCATATATAGTTGGCTCCAGTAGTTGGTTTTCAGCGTTCAATTACAGATGCATTGTTTGTTTTATATTGCCTTATTTTGAAATGAGTGAGGATTTAGGGTAGGTTTGGGGTCAGGAGTAGCTCAGTGGTTAAGGCATTGGACTATGGTTTGGAATGTCCCAGGTTCAAAATCCCACGACCACCAAGTTGTCCCTGTTGGGCCCTTGAGCAAGGCCCTTAACTCTCACCTGCTTAGTATAATGAGATCAAATGTAAGTCGCTCTGGATAAGGGCATCTGCCAAATGCCTAAAATATAAATGTTTTCTGCACTGCACAGGGGTTACTCAGAAATGGGCCCAAACATAACTCTAACCTATACTGTATCAGCAGTAAAATATTATTTTGCACTGTGATGGTTAAACCTTGCAATTAATCAGTAGTTCAAGTGTGTAAGGAAACTAGGAGAGGGATCCACACAGACCAAGAATTAACTCTGATCGGTTACACCACTATTTTAGCTAAACATTTTAAAATCTATTATATTAACTGGACATTTCTGTGCATTACTTGCATAAAAATCTAAATCACAATATGAACATGTGAAATTATTAAATTATTTAACTATGCATAATATAAGCATATTTGGGAGTTTATGTATAGTTTGTCAATAATTTAAGCATTTTTATTTTAATTTTTATTATTTTAAAATTTGAAAGAAATATTTTTTATTTTCAACCATTCACTTAATGCTTTTGTTTCTGAGGTGTTTGAGATTATTTGGTGTTAGCATTGATAAATACATTTGAGTAAAGAATAGTACATTTAATGGTTCAATACCGCAGTATAAATTGCAATCGCAATTTTATCAAATCGTGCAGCCCTAACATTAATGAACATTGCCCTTTTCATTTCATGCCACATGATCTTGACACGCCCTCACCAAAGTATATGTATGTTTCAAGTAGATTGGCATGAAATACTCAATTTCTCAATGTATGTTCAAGGTAGATAAAATTTGATATCTACGCTGTATGTGTAGCATTAATTAACTGTAGTTTTTAGGAAACTGTAGTTTTTAAGGGGGAAAAATGAATTTTTCTTTTGTAATAAAAACATCAGATTTTGTCTGTTTTGTTAGAACAAAAACTATTTTCCTAAATTTGACCTAAAAAGATGAAAAAAAGCCTACAATGAAGTCAAAACACTTTAAACAAAATGCTAATGTTGATGATAATTACAAATAATTAGGAAGGCCAAAAAAGCATGCAAATTAAAGCTAATTTCATCTAATGATACATGTCTGAATGCCTACCTTCATTTAATTGTGTCTTATGTGGTTGTGATTAACAAGAAAAAAATAAATGACTGACCTTTTTTCCGAGAAAGAGGGCTGATTCCTTTACAGTTTTTTTGGATCAAGGCTAGCCGAAGTGTATCAAACAAGTCAGGCATCCACATTCCCAGCAGTAATGTGAGCTGCCGTAATTCCCACAATAATCACTGGTGAGATCAGGTTGCGCAATGTGGTGTTCGGCTCCAGAGTAATTAATTACATTTAAAGCTGCCACGGCCAACTAATGTTTGCGGGAAATGTAGCGCTACATGGAGAAGATGCCAGTTTTACGCAATCCTGAGGTATGTACTGTAGAATTGGATATTGAATCAAGAGCTACGGTTATATGGACCACATTTCTTCATTCTGATTGAAATTGTTCTGATTAGAGATTCTGATTTAACTGTTTACACGGACGCTGACCTGATAAATTGCGAGTTTACATGCTCGAAGCTTGTAATCAGATTATACATGTAACTTTTTTGACATGTGCAAAGTGATTCTGTCCGCTGTGAAGTGTTTAATCTGCTGCAAATATAACAAGATATATACACTACCAGTCAAAAGTCTGGACACACCTTCTAATTTCATGGGCGTTCTTGGTTTTTATTTCTTTCTACAATGTAAAACAGTTCCGAAGGCTTCCAAAATATGCCATAATCTCTGAACAGTTACGGAGATGTGTCTGCTATTTATGTTGTGTAAAGCCTTCATAACGACTCTAATCTGAGCTTCTGTTAATTGATGGTTTTGAGGCTGGTAACTCTAAATGAACTTCTCCTCTGCAGCAGAGGTACAGTACGTTTTTGGTTTTTCTTTCCTGGGATGGTTTTCATAAGAGCCACTCTCTCTTTCTCTCTCTCTCTCACTTTCTCTCTCTCTCTCTCTAATGGAAACACTGCTCTGTCGAAATTGTTTTCAAAGGTAAAGTGCAGGTTAATTTGTTTTATTTTTACTTTACAGCATTGATTCCGTTAGTGTGGGCTCACGCGAGTGTCATTAGCGATTTTCCTTGTAAATTTTTCTGATAAAACGTTTAATGTGTGTGTGTGTGCGTGTGTGTGTGTGTGTGTGTGTGTGTGTGTGTGTGTGTGTGTGAAACTCAAATAAGAGAGGAGTAAGGGTTACTGTGTAAGACGAGAAGAGGTTGGGGAGGTCTGATTCCTCCTCTCCTCTTACTTTAGCTTCACACACATACGCCAACACAGTTCACACACATACGTAAACACACACATACACACACAGCGCCTGCGCGCACAAACGGAAACACTTATCTGTCGGGATTTATTTTTTTTAAAGGTAAAGTGCAGGTTAGTTTGTTTTATTTTTACTTTATATTTTGTGTTAATTATTTTTATGTGTTTATTTTTTTAATAAACATAATATAATTTGATAGAATAATTTGATTTTCCATTATTTCTTATGGGAAAATTCACTTTGGTTTACGAGTGTTTTGAAATACGAGCCCGCTTCCGGAACGAATTATGGTTGTTATCCAAGGTCCCACATATAAATATGAATTAAAAATTAATTACTATTTTGCAGTATTGCGATAGATAATTCGCTATCTGAAAGAATCGCGATATGTAACTCAAACCGTTTTTTTACCCTCATCTCTAGTATTTAGGCAGAGATGTTTGATGGTGCTATACCGTATTAGTTGGTTTAACTGTTGAATCTCTCTCTCTCTCTCTCTCTCTCTCTCAGGATGAGCCACTGGGCGAGCCGTATAGAGAAGGAACTGGAGAAAGTTCTACCCCAGGTCACAGGAGTCCACCAGATGAAATCAGTGAGTCTCATCACTTGGCTGTTACACATATCATAATGCGTTAGCGAGTTATTCTAAAAGAGGAATATTTCTTTCACTGTCTTTCTTCACCATTTTCCTCATAACCATAAATAAAAGGGAACACATGAAGATTAATAATAATTCCGAATGCCTTAGTTAGGGGCCAGAAATGTCTTTTCTATACGGTGTGATACAGTTGCTTTGTTAATTGATTCGTATTCTCTGTGTGTCTGAATGACAGTGACAGTGATGATTAGTCATTGCCTGCCTCCTGAGACTGTCTCTTCTGTCTACACCACTTGCTAATTTTTTTTTTCTTCACACACATTCACACTGTATCTCTTTTGAGTCTCTCAGTATCGGAGCCTGATACTCAGCATATGGTTTGGCACCACAGTTGTGTGTGTAAATGTGTGTGTGTGTGTGTGTGTGTGTGAGAGAGAGAGAGAAAGAGAAAGAGAGAGCTTACAGTATTCACCAGACATTAGCATTTGCTTTTGCAGCATCGGTGTTAATTGTTAACAGTTTTGCGAGGCGTAGAAATGACACGAGAATAAGATGTGAGTATTTTCTCAAGGCTCTTATCACAGGGATTATTACGGTTAGCTACATAAAATGTATCTAGGATTAATTAGTTTTTTTTTTTTTTTTATCAGTGAGGATGTCTAGATGATTTTGTTTAGTCCTATACAAACTTGTAATAGCAGCTCATGGAGCTAAATTAAAATTTAGACCAACAGCAAAATCGGTAAGGTTAAGTGACGATTATGATAAATATGCAATATAGATTTGTATTATTCAAGGCTATAAGAAGTAAATCCTTCCGGGCTACATGTTTATCCTAAAAGCGCTTAGCATATATTGTTTCATACCCAATCCAGTCATAGATGTAGCGACACCATCACTATCTATCTTTTATCAGTTTGTCATAATCAATGTACCTCAACCAGATAAATGATAAAATACAGGAGCTAAACATGTGTTTTCAGGAAGTAACGTATTTAAGTAACGTTAGAATTTCTTGGTGCAAAGGAAAATAGGTTTAAGGATTTGTTCCCACTGCGAAAGGCATAAGACGTATGCTACTGTGCCAACACAAAAGCTCAGTTTGAACTAAATAATTGAAGGAAGTGGGAGGTGAAAACAGAGGCAGTGTAAAGGTAATGTCTGTGTAGTCTATGCCCTGTGGCTGTACTGAATCTCCTTTTTACCTTCCATAATCCCACAACATTTGATATGAAAAAAAAAAAGATCTCTATATTCACACAATACCAGACATACATCTGTATTTGTGCATATACAGTGTGTGGATAATATTATGAGCAATGTGGTTAGCAAAGATTTGGAAATGTGTTGCTTTGATGCTGCTCGATGGATTGAAAATGAAAATGATTTGCTAAACAGAAAAAAACGATATGTAAGTTTGCTTTAATTCAAGCGGAAACTGTAGAGTGGCAAAACTTATACAGACTACTGTATATATATATATATTGACTATAGTTAATGATCGGCAATTTCATGTGCATTTCAAGTAACTGATTATGGAAAATGAAAATTGGAAAAAAAAATCCTTAAAATAATAATGTTGGACTGCAGAAGCTTCATATGAGTCTCTGTTGTTCTTTGGAATGCATTTTTGTATGGAACAAGGATTGTGGATTTTTTTTTAGAAAAACTTAAAATGACCAAGACCTATTATGTATTTAAATGCACCTCAGTTTTGATTTATTGTGATTGACAGACCTTAAAACCCCCGAACTATCAAAGAAGCATTGGACCCCCCCCCCCCCCCATCTATATTCTATATCTATATTGTTGGCCACAATTAAAAAGTACTTACTTTCTGTGTACTATGTTTCCATACAGATGCTAATCAGATGCTCAATTGACTACGTACTTCTTTATGGGTTCTGTTTAAGGCCAAAAAGCAGAGACAACAAGATAATAAGAGCAGTGTTTATGTGATGATTGAAAACTCTATATCTGCACAGTGACACTGCAGGAGCGAGTACTACAGGCCTCACGAAGAGTAAGATGGTCTTGTGCAAGAACAAGAAACATTTTCTGAAAATATGCTGAAATAATCTAATGTTATGAGTCCATTCAAGGATGAAATTACAGATAAAATAAATAAAACACTCAGTTCAGATGCCACTGCAACAAGACCAACCTGCTAAAAACCTGGTTACATCTTCACCCCTGGTTCATTTAGGCAGGAAAGAAAACAGAAGTCGGACTCAGCGCAGGCCAAAATAACCAGCTCGAGATCAGTTGAGCAAGGATGTCTTTATCAAGGTCTAGTGTACTTCTAGTGCTGTTTAACCAAAAGGAAGGAGATAAACAATCATATTTTGTAGAGATGTGAATCGGACATTAGGTAGACTGTTGATTTGATTTAATAACATTTTTAGGCATTTTGGTTTTCAATTCAACTCAATGCAATAGCGTAGTAGAGTTTAGTGTCTGATTTGTCTCGAACAGCTACAGTACTGTGCAAAAGTCTTGAGCCACCATACATTTCTACATATTTTGCTTCACAAAGGGCTAGACTTTCTTGTATTTTTTTCATGTATCAAAAACTGATGCATCAATTCAGGTAATTGAATCGATCGACAAAAGATTGATTCATTTGCTTTAATATTTCGGCTTGCAAAGGTGAACTGCATGGAACAGAGATGTGATGTGATGTGGCACTACAGAAATTGGAAGTGTTTGCAATATTTAAATGAGGACAAGAGCAAAAAGAGAAAATAACACTAACTTTTAATTCAATTCAATTCAATTCAAATTTTATTTGTCACATACACAGTCATACACAGTACGAAATGCAGTGAAATGCTTATATGACCGCCAGTGACCTTAAAAATAAAATAAAAACTTATACGTAAGGAATAAATATGAATAAAAAGAAATACTAAAGAA
>JAQMYL010000036.1:23104857-23116603 GCA_030014365.1 Clarias pachynema
TTAATGACCCGCCCCAACCCGCCCCGCAAATAAAGCGACAATTTCTTTACCCGCCCCAACCCGACCCGCGGGTTACCAGACGACCCGCGCATCACTATCACATATACATTACTGCACAGTGAAATTTATATTTTTGCATATCTGAGCTTCTTGTCAAAGTACCCCCATAAGATCAAGGGCCCAACAGCGGCAACCGGGCAGAGCTGGGGCTCGAACCGCCAAACTTTCGATCAGTAATACTAAACCACTGCTGATCAGGAATCAAACCTGAGCCATGGCAGGTAAAACAATCTTCTAGCCACTAGACCTCCAGGAACTCCACTAGACCACCATGAATTTGGTAACTTAGTACTTGGTTAAAGCAATATAATGTGGTCGGAAAAAGAAAAAGATGATGATTGGAGATCACTTAAATGCTTGGTGAAGTTGAGTTGTGCAAAATCAACAGTAGAAATCACAGTGATGTATAATAGTGAAAATAAGAACATTTTCACACACATATGTTGTGATAGTGAGGTTAATAAGAAAAAAAACCCTTGAATTTGCTGGGGATTCAGAAAAAGGTCATGTGGTACGATGATGTGGTCCACAATAACTTTTAAATCATGTCTAACATATATACGCAAGAGCTGTTCTCTGTTCTGATATTGATTTGACACAGGATATGCATTGCAGACTATCTGACGGCCAGTATATCCACGTACCTCTCTCTCTGCCAAACAACAAGTACATGGTGTGGAGTCAGACCTTATCCTTTGGGGCAGAATCGAGCCAAGAGTCCAGGGGGTGAAGTGCTTTTCAGCCTGGATAAATGTGTTTAATATGTTGCTGTGTAGTGTGTGTGTGTGTGTGTGTGTGTGTGTGTGTGTGTGTGTTAAGGTTAGGCTTACAGGAGTTGGGTCTGATCCATGCTATCTGATGACAAACTACATTTAGTCTATTAGATGTGTATCTGTATCGTTATATCATTAAGCTAATCCAGCAACTCAATGAAAGCATGTGAGTAACTCACACTTGGTCATTGTTGGAAATCCGCTTTACAGAATCTAAAGATTATGGAAATAAGTTTGAAAAGTGTGAGGAAATATGTATGAATCATAATTATCAGATTGCCCCTATTGAGCAAGCCGAGAGTGACGGTGTCAAGGAAAAATCCTCTGAGATGGCAATAGGAAGAAACCTTGAGAGGAACCAGACTCAACAGGGAACTCATGCTCATTTGGGACTGATCTGCAGTTATACTGTGTGTTAGGAGGCTGGAAGTTCAGTATATGGAGTCTAGTTCAGTTTCATTATTGGAGGCTCAGTTAGAAAACTGTTTGTGGGAATTTCAGTCCTGAAGTTACGACCTGACTGTGCAGCCCGACAGTTCCAACAGCTTCATAAACAGTTTCTCGCAGCGGTATGCGTTCAGCATGTGTCTTATATGATGACCCTCCCTCACAGCTCATTTCACACTCAGCCCAGACTTCAAACGCAGTCCACATTAACCCCTGTGTGGGGAAAAACATGGCATGAAAGCGTCTTAACTTGCCCTTCATTCACACCCTCATTTATATTAAAATGGTGTAACATGTGGCCAAAGTGTAACAGATAAAAGTTCAAACATGTGCGTGTGTGTGTCAGTGTGTGTGTGTGTGTGTCTGCATCCATCCAGTTTTCTAAAATTAGCATATTGCCTAGTATAGCAGTATCCTGATGTAGCAGATGATCTGTAATTTTAATAGCGGTGTAGATGAAGCTGATTGGATTTCACCAACTCATGTATCCTAATGTGTGTAGCAGTGCAGCAAATAGGCTACACATATAAATAGCTATGTGTGTGTGTGTGTGTCTGTGTCACTTCTGGAATAGTGTCAGCCTTGGATGCTTGTCATACAGGCCACATACTGTACCCTAAAATGTGAGGTCCACTTTTCTGGTCACAAGCTTTAGGATCTTTTAGGAAGTTTTTGGTTCAGAAAATCCTGACTTGTGAGGATATATACACATACAGTACTGTTAGTCTGTCATGTCTGAGGTGATTAGCAGTTAATAAATGAATTTTGTGAGCTGATTGAATAAAGCTAAAAGTCTGTGGTCCTCTGTCCCGTTGTATTTAGTTCCACAGCAAAATAAAACCCCAAACTAAAACTGGTGAGTTTTAGCAAACCCTGCAACAAAAATCAGTAAATAGGTCATTTTTGTCTTGATTTTTAGCTTTTCATCAACTATTCATTACAATAATACAATGCTAATAAAAATCAACAAATTGATACAAATCAATATGTTCTAAATCCTTAAGAGAAGACGTTTTTCCTGATAATTGAATTAAATTGCCTCTTGATTAGTGCTATTTTACAATAACAACTATGCCTCAAGTACTTACTGAAATTAACTGAGTATACAAACACCTTTGGCCAGGACGATTCAATATTTGATCTACACGAATATCTACATGAAACTACATGAAAACAAAGCGACGCTTGGTGCAACTGCTGAACCTTAACAAATGATTAAAATCAGTGAAATTACACATGGCAGTGTTGATCAATATAATATTGACCTTCGAGAAAACAGCATCAGTTAAAAACACTATCGTAGTGTGTGGAAAAGATGAGAACTACCGGTGAATACAAAACAAGTCAGGGGAAAAGCTATTGCTAGAACTAGAGCATGCTCCAAAGAATGCGATGGGGTAAATGGAGGGGGCTTTTAATTATCCAACAATTTTTTTTTTTATTACTTAAAATCATAGAATTAGAAGATATATCCATAATTTCTCTGGCAGTTACTAAAGGGGTTGGGTTGCCAGCTGGACAGCCAATTGTCATTACACTATGGGCAGTTTGAGAATGCCACATACACACGGACCTGAGGCAGGAATGGAACCCCAGCCCTCGAGGTGCAAGGCGACAGTGCTAACCACTAAGCCACTGTAAATTAGGACATGTCAACATTTATACTTGTATACTGTAATATGTTCCTTTCCAAGATGAGTAAATAATAGTTAATACTCAAATCCTATACCAAGTCCATACCAAATTTTGTTCTCACTTTATTGCTATAGTATTTTCCACTCTTCTGCAAAGACTTTGCACTAGACTTTTGAAGTGAAGTTGTGAAGACAAGTGCATTCATGAGGTCGATCACCAGTGACAGACCAGAAGCCTTGTACATCTGTTTAACCACTAATTAATGCAAATATCTAATCACCCAATTACATGGCAGCAACTCAATGCAGTCGGGCTTGTAGACATATTCAAGATGATCTGCTGAAGTTCAAACCGAGTATCAGAGTGGGAAAATTGGACAGAAGATTGAAAAAATATTGCCTGGTCTGATGAGTCTTGATTTCTGCTGCGAGATTCGGGTGGTTTGGTCAGAACAACATAAATTCATGCTGCCTTATATGAACAGTTCAGACTGGCGATGGTGGTATAATGGTGTGGAGTATATCCTCTTGGCACACTTTGGGCCTCTTTATACCAGTTTGAGCATTTGGGAATACTGTATGTTTAAATGAAATGGCCTACCTGTATACTAGGTCCATCCTTTTATACTACAGGATAACAAACCATGTGACAAAACTAAAATCATCTCAGACTGGTTACTTGAATGTGACACTGAGTTTACTGTACCCAAATGTCCTCCACTGTCACCAGATTTCAATCTAACAGAGCACCTTTGGGATATGGTGGAAAGGGAGATTCACATCATGGACGTTCAACCGAGAAAACTGCAGCAACTGTCTGATGATATCATGTGAATATGGACCAACATCTCTAAGGAATGTTTCCAGCACCTTTTTGAATCCACAAGAAAAAGTTGGATCATCTCAGTACTTGCCACCTGGAGAGCATGGTCAGTTGGCTCTCTTGACCCTTTTCCATCGAAGGGATTTAAACTCACAATGTCTCAATGCTAGAGTGGACAATTTTCTCTCGCACCACTTGGGAGCCTACATAGGAATGGATTTTTTTCAACTACAGTTAAGATGCAGCACATCCACTCAGAGTCAGACAAACAGACTGTAAGAGAAAGCTTTTCGCTCCATGGTCTCTTCAAGCTCTGTGCTTAACAGACACATTAGTGACACTACTACTCTTGAAATAGATGCATCAAATGAGCTTGTATGTTTGGCAAAAAGCAGGCAAAATGGAAGAAAATACTTTCAGGTAATATCCATTGGTTCGAACCAGATGTCGCAGGCGGATCATAACCTGCCGTGCACAACATGAGTCCTTGCTTTTGGCCAAATGGGCTTTCTAAAATTGAATATATATTGTTCCACTTTGTGGTCACATTTTCCTCAAACTGTTTCGGTGCGACTCTCTGGAAAGTGCAATTAAATGTGATGCTGGCAGTGACTCAGAACTTTTCTTTCTGAAGTTCCTACATCTAATATGCTGCTCTTACTCAGCATTCCCTCAATGAACACCAGATGAATGGGTTGGGTTGTGCACTGCATGATGTTGACTCATTATGAAAGTGCAATTTAAATGTATTTGGTAAAAGAAAGCCTATGGGGTTTGACATGTTCACATTCTCTTGGGTTTTCTGCAGGGTCTCTGCTTTCCTCCTACCTTTACAGTACCTTGTAAAAACATGCCAGTAGGTAGACTGACCTTTAGTCTCTCACTTTTCATAGTGTGGCCTGTTGGCTTGAATATTCTGACTCACATTTAGCTTACACAACCACAAACATACAGTCAGGAGTGAGCAAAAATGACGATGATGATGATGAGGATAATGATGACGATGAATCATATCATCCTTAGGTTATACAAGAACACAGGACCTTTAAATAGAGTACATGTGCCATTTCTGTAAATTGATTCTCCAGTCTCCATATGATACGATATTATCATGAGACCTACTATAGGTGCCGATTCAATAAATAATGCAATATCGCGATTTTATAAATATCTTGATTAGATTTTTTTTTTCTGAAATTGTTACAGGTTTAAGACTTTTTTTGTACCTTAGCTTTATTCACCAGCTTCGCAACTGAACTGAAAAAGTAATTAAATATCACCAGTTCCTTTGTTGAAAAAGTTACAGTTACAACATTACAAACTAACTTCAAATACAAGAGCTTAACATTTAATGTAAAATTAAATTGGACAAAAAGAAAAATTTTTACTGAGCAGCATGTATCTTGGCTATCCACCATAAATATTATAACTTGGCAAATAATTCACTTCTACCACACAGGATGCCAGTGTTGGAATAGTTCAGAGTGTACCTCCTGTATGATTATAAAGAGACTGTCATGTTTTACCTCCTCAAATGCCTTCAAAGTTTTAAGCATGTGTTGAGCAGTGGTAAGCACTCGAAACTTATTAGCGCATGTGGTGTTTTAAGACTGGTGTGAAATGTGTGAGTTTCGAGACTAATTTGCTTCCAGAGTTTGGATGAAAAGGCTGATTGGAGGCTTTTTAACCTGTGCAACGTTAGATAATAGTTTCTGTTGCACAACTTGGAAACTTTGCTCACTCAGCACAGATTATATGTTATGTCCAACGTGATCGGTCATGGTGGATCAAGCTGAAGGACTATTCCGGTCACTGCCTGATCTATCGAACGGTGCATCTTTATTATAAATGATGTAATAAATCATTTCAAAATTGATCTTGGAGTCAGTGTGGCGATACGTGAATCAGCACACAAATGAATCGTGATTCATAACTGAATAGATTTTTTTCCCTTGTCTCTACTTGTTAGACTAATTAGGCTAGGACGGTTAGGCTGTTTACTGTGTGTGTGTGTGTGTGTGTGTGTGTGTGTGTGTGTGTGTGTGTGTGTGTGTGTGTGTGGCGTAACCGATCAGATCTACGACTCAGATAATGCTGTTTTTATAGTGATTGGGATTTATTTCTGGAAAGGAGGTGATAAAAACTGTGAAAAACAGGGCTTAGTTCTGATTGAGCTGGATTGTAGTGTGTGCGTGTATGAGAGAGAGAGAGAGAGAGAGAGAGAGACTTTGAATTATTGTATCAAGATCTTAATCTAGAGTTATATCTTTGGTTTATTTGGGGGTTGAATGAGAGACTTTTTTTTTTTTTTTAAATAAACATATCACAGACTGTTTTACTGAAAGTCCCACAGTATTATATTTTTCAAAACAGTACAATATCAGCATTTTGAAGTAGAGTAAGACTTTTATTATGCAACAGGCTATTTAATTTGGTTAATAGGCATATGTCTGTTTAATCACCATGCTAACGGCGGTGATGTTGTGCTTTTGGTGGGTGTGAAGTACAGTAAGTTCCCAACATACATTGTCTAGGTACAAGGATACAAACACAAATGCCAATATACTGTACAGTATAACACTAACATATTCCATGATCTTGTCCTTGTTCTTTAATATCGTGCAGATGGTTGAACGATTCATGTTTAATGAACTAGCAATGTCTGCCATTATTTTAATTATTTTCACTTTTCTCTCCATTGTTATTTCTCGCAGTACTACCATCATCACCACTGCTTTTACGCTTGCTCCCGGACATCCTGGGATTTATGCTGCATGTACTGTATGTGACAATGTATGCCGGACATGTGATCTAACTTCCGTGATTAAACATGCGCAAACTCATGTTTGTATCTTCAAAAGTTCATAACTCAAATGTTTGTATGTATGGAACTTACTGAACTTTGTAATACGTGTGAAGTAGTCAAGAATAACAGCTGAAAGAGCAAACCACTTTTTTTTCTCCATCTTTCTACATACTGTAATATCCTTTCTTTCCAATACACCATGTCCATCTGTCAACAAGCCCTCGTATTGACAGACTGAGCTTCGAGCCACGAATGCGCCGCTGTCCTCACTGCTTCAACAGAAGTGAATCTTCATCCTCGTAGGGTTGCTTTCAGGCGACCAAGCAGGTCTACCAGATAGAGCAAGATCAGGACTATAGGGAGGATGCTTTAACACCTGAAAATTAAGTTTTTGCAGGCTGTCGACAATGGGGGCAGAAGTGTGCAGATGTGCATTGTCATGCAAAATCATAACGTCCTTGTATAGAAGTCCCCTGTGTTTAATCTTCAATAAGCATCTCACTGTAACAAGCTCTGTTGATTGTTAAATCTTTTTACTTTTAAACTTTAAACTTTTTCTTGGTCGACGATTGAGGATGTTTCCATTCCATACTTTGCCATTTACTCTCAGGCTCCTAGTGATAAATCCATGTCTTTTCACCAGTAATAGCCGGAGTGCAGGTCATTTTTGACTCACCTTTGTATATCCAATCAGTTCCATCAAAATGTTTCCAATTTTGCTCTGGTGCAAAGAGACTGACTCCACCCACTCAGAAGTACCAAAATTCATGACTTGCTAAACAACAAAGAAAGCTTGGTACCATGACAACGCACGGTTGAACCGTTTTCGCTACATGTCTTGTCTCCATATGCTCGGTTTAGTAGCTTTTCGTAATGAAAACTGCTAATCTAGTGTGCGTACTGTATGTGTGTTTGTGTGTGTGTGTGAATGAAAGAGAAGGAGAGAGAGAGACCTCCTTGGTTAGCTCGTGAGACGTTAGCTCTCTAATTAGCAGCTTTTAGTCATGGTTCCTCCCAATGACCTCATTTAGCGCAGTGCTGTGAAAATGCTAATGTTGGATGCCTCGCTTAGTCAGTCTCTAATGTCTGAGGCAAGGTGAAGCTACTGTAGCCACACGGGCCAAGTGACTGGTGTGTGATGAAGCAGTTAGAGAAAGAGAAATAGAGACTAAGAGAAAAATAGATGCAAATGAGTAAATAGTTCAGTAAGCCTAACCGCTTTCAAATGATTTCTAGGAACAGTATTGGGCCAGATCCACTTTGTACCCTGAAATGAAGGTGTTGTAAGCTCATTTAACCAGTTACAGCCTCGCATGAATATTGTACGAACATTGTAGTAGAGTTGTTAGGAGAGTTTTGCATACAAGTTGAGGTTACACCTGCTAGACATCTGCTAGACAACATGGACTTTCATTACGGTAAGCAATAGATGAAATTGATTATAAAGCTTTTCCCATTGTAGACAAATTCTTGGTTAATTTCTGCAGAATTTCATTCAGCACATGTTAAATGACTTTTGTCAAGAATCACATGCTCGTTTTTGGCAAATGATTATCAAAGCTGATGCTATATTCACACGTTTTATTCATTCATTTTCTATACTGATTATCCTGCGTACACGGTTGCAGGAGCCTGGGGCCTATCCCAGGTAGTTAGAGAGGGCATGAGGCTGGGGACAGGGTGCCAATCCATCACAGGACACACACACCAATTAACCTACCAGTCTTTGGACTTTGGGAGGACACCGGAGTACCAAGCACGGGGAGAACATGCAAACTCCACGCACACAGGCATGAAGCGAGAATTCAACCCTCCACCCTAGATGTGCAAGGCCACATTGCTAACCACAATGCCACCGTGCCACCAAGATTTATTTATTTGTTTATTTGTTCATTCATTCATTCAATTTGGGACTCAATTTGGTTATTTTGAAAATTCCCACCAGTATACACATGTTCCCCATGACATGACAGAAAACAGGAGCTTCCTGCAAGACATGAAAAACAAGCCACCTGCATCTTTTCAAACTTCTGCTCATAGGGCAGAGTGAAGGCTGATTTCCACTGGGAGCAGATCTGTGATGTTGCATCTACAAAAGAGTTTTGTTTCATCTTCTGCGTCGCACCAGAGCCCATCGGGAGTGTTTGAGAAGTAGAGTGGTTTGATGTGTTATTTTTCTAGATTTTTGTGCTTTTACTATAGGCTAAGTATTTACGTTGCGTTTTTTTTCTCTTGGATTTATTTATGTTTATTGTTGTTCTTACCAGGTGGCTTAGTGGTTAGCAGTATCACCTCACAGCTCCAGGGTTAGGAGTTCACCTCTCGCCTCTGGTCTGCATGCATCGAGTTCTACTAACAGCACTGGAAAAGTGTGTGTAGGACCCGGTTGTTGTGAACATGCGTGGGAATGAGGACTCAGGAGACAGGCGGACTTTGACAGAGCTTCAGCTTTGCTTTCTTTTTCTAACTAGTGCTTTTTAGTGCACTTTTCTAACACTTATCGGGAAAAAGAAAAAAAACTGAAAAAAGTGTCAATATTTTGCAGCTTTTGCCTCACTCAGGTTCATTGACAATTTTCCAGGCTTGTGCTCCAGTTTGTGTGGGTGTGCGTGTGTTAGTTGCGACCTCTTTCAGCTCTCTCTCTCTCTCTCTCTCACTCTTTTTCGCTCTGTCTCTCATTTATAGCATTCTCTTTTTTCCCCCTGGAAGGGCACATACGAGTAAACGCGATGATCACACACGCAAGTAAGAATCACACGTTACCTGCCAGTCCGTTCCGCCTTCTCTCCGTCCACAGCTGATGCCGGGCCACGCCTCTGCTGCCAGAGCGGGTACGGTCACTTAGCGTGCTTCTTAACCCAAAAACAGTTCAACCAACCAGCAAATATTTGGTGCTGTCAGTTTAAAGAAAAAAAAAACCCAGCAGATTGTTAGCATTATTCCAGTGCACTGGGTTTGTCAGGTCGTTTTGTTAACGTGAAATAACAGATGAATAACTTCCCTGTTGAAAAGACAAGCCGAGTCGTTACGGTAAGTGCTGGTGGGTAGAAATAATGGATCATAGATCATCAGCATCATAGATAAGAAAAGCACACAACTGTAAGGCAATTAAACCTCTCAAAAAATTTTTTTTATTAGAATCCAAATAAAAAGGAATCTGCAAAAATGCCACCTTACTAAAATTTCTTACAATTTAAGTAAATAAACCTAAACATGGTATCACTGAATTGTCAGGTATAAGCCACTAGAAATAAGATATTGTAATTATACATAGACTGTTGATTCATTTAGCTTTTTTTTTAAAGAGATATTGTGATTTCCAATTTGATTCAAACCACTGAAGTTTGCTCTCTGATGTGGGTTTTGAAGTAATAAACTACTTAAATTGTCTAATAATCCTTGAAATGCTTCCTAACTTGAGATGTTCCTTGTTTAAAATTCATGTCTTGTACTATGTGTTGATCTTTTTTCCTGCCATTTTTTGATAAACACTCCAATCCAGTAGGTGGTGGTATTGCACCATCAGTCCATAAACTCACATGAAGAAGAAGCCATACTCTTGCAAAACGTGAGTATTTGCAGAAGACGCGAACAGTTTCTATTTTTGCAAACACTGCTGTTTAATACATTTTAGACCATTTTATATGTGTAAGTTTATCTAAACAATTTAAAAAGCATAAATAAAGATTACAGGTGGCATGGTAGCTTAGTGGTTAGCATTGTGGCCTTGCACCTCCAGTATCGGGGTTTGATTTCCACCTTGGTGAGTGGAGTTTACATGTTCTCCTCATGCTTGGTGGGTCCTCTGGGTGCTCTGATTTCCTCTCACAGCCCAAAAACATGCAGATTAGATTAATGGTGTTCCCAAGTGGCCAAAGTGTGTTTGAGTCCCCTCGAATGACCTCCAGGCCCCCTGTGATCCTGAAACAGGATAAACGTTCTAGAAAATAAATGTATGAAATTGACTACATGACGTAATTGATTAAATCACACAGCTCTATGTTTAGCAATAGTATATATGTTTAGGCCTTTCATCTTACGATAAAGTAATGTTCATTGTTTAATATTCATAACAAGTCAGAATTTAGTAAAACATGAGTTTTTTTTATCCAGGTTTAGAGTGTATTAGTAGTAACTAATACACTCTAGTTACAGTACCACGTCTCACTAGCTTTTGTTCTGGTGTAAGCATAAACCACATGGCTAACACCAAAGCTGCACTGTGAAAACACATGGCTTAGTTGCTCGTTAAAGCAGCGTGTGTGTCCGTGTGTTATGTGTGGTAGTACAAGTCCAGCTTTTCATGGCTTTTTCTGGCTAAGAGGGTTTCTACTGCCTGGACTTTTGGATTTCTGAGCCTTTTCTGTCTTTCTCTTTTCCATTTCTCCACCTCTCTCACTCTCTCTCTCCCTCTCTCACTCGCTCTCGCTCTCCCTTTCTCTCCCTGTCTTTGCTCAGGCTTTAGTGAAATCCCTGCTTTTGTCTTGAAGGCAGTTTGAATGCTCTGAGGCCTGCTCTCTCTGTCAAATCCTTTGTCCCAACAGCAATTATAATGATGATGGAAATAAAAGACACAAAGGAAGGAACGTGACTTTCAGCAGGCAGCTTTTCAACGTCTCCATTGTTCTCTTCCAGTGAACGCAAGAACGAAAGAGGAACAGACAGGAGAGGGAGGGATGACAGATCTGTCTTGTAAAATGTCAGCATGTGGGATCTGTCATGTATACTGCAGACACGTTAACTCTCCCTCACGTTCCTCTGTCTGCCTGTCAGTCTCTCTCTCTCTCTCTCTCTCTTTCTTTCTATTAACTTGTGTATTAACGTACCTAAATAATGCATTGGCTACAGCTTCTTAAGGCTTCGGAATAAAGAGTGGCAGAGATTTACTGCAGCGTAACATTATATCAAATGTTGGCCATTAAGAGAGATGTAAAAGTGCAATTTAAATAATTTCTAGTGTCTTTTTGTGTGTGAATGCTGACTTTATATCTTGTTTGGGACCAAATCTTTTCATGAGGATAGGAAAATCGAATAGCTTGTTTTTTTTTTTACCATATTTTATTTAACTCTTTAACTTGATTTAAAACCAGAGGTGTCAAGTAACGAAGTACAAATACTTCGTTACTTTACTTAAGTAGAAATTTTGGGTATCTATACTTTACTGGAGTAATTATTTTTCAGCCGACTTTTTACTTCTACTCCT
>JAQMYL010000036.1:23121108-23138171 GCA_030014365.1 Clarias pachynema
GGATATGGGAGATATTCAGGTTTAAAAAATGTCCTCTAGAGAGGACAAATTTTAACTGCTGGTAGTCAGGAGGATATTATAAATTGTATTATAACTTAAATCTAATCAACCAAATGGAATTTGCAATATTAAATCATAAAATATTAACCTAGTTATAGTCCATTGTTAAATCTGCAGAACCTATATATTGTGGTACATGTTGTATGTGTCATAGTAAAAGATTAATTGAATAGATGGATGGATGAAATTTGTTGATCTTAAACTGAAGATTTGTGCTATGAAAGGAAAGGACGTGGAAGTGCTAGACAAAAGATATAATATTCAGCATACACTGCCTGGTCAAAAAACATCATTTCAGAAAGGTCAAATTATTGGCTTGCATCAAGCAAAGAAAACAGCTACTATCTAAGAACTGTCTAATGCATTATTAAAACTCGGAAGGATAGTGATGAACCGTTACTGTCAAGGGAAGAAATGTGGTTGGCAAAAACACATGAACAGAGATTGCTTCGTGAAATTGCATAAAAAAGCAACAGTAAAAACCTTAGCTGTGTTTACTAGTGGATGTAAGAGCATTTCCATACACAAAATGTAATGAGAACTCACAAGATTGGATTTAAACAGCTGAAAACCACTTTTGAGTAATCGAAAAGAAAAAAAGTCTTAGGGAGCATTATTGGACATTGGCAATGATAAAGTTCATGTGATCGGCTGAGTCCGACTGACCCTGTTCCAGAGCAGTGGGTGCATTAGGGTAAGAAGGGAGGCGCATGAAGTGATGCCCCCATCATGCATAGAGGCCACCGTACAATCATCTGGAGGCTCTGGTGTTATGATCCGGTGTTTCTTTAGTTGCTCAGCAACATTATGTGGCAATAAAATGAAGTCAGCTGAATGTACTGAATGACCAGGTTATCACATCAGGGGAGTTTTTCTGTACTGATGGCACAGGCCTATTCCAGGACTCAAAGGATGCATGAATCATTTTCACACATGAACTGGACACCACATTGCAGTCTGTAATCAAAGCTAAAAGTGAAATATTAAATTGTGCGACCTTTTTTGGCCAGGAAGTGTGTCTTAATAATTATTCTTCCACCGCTGCATGATTGGATGCCAGCTACAATAACTGTGTTTTAATCCCTTTTTGTTGTGTTTGGTCATATCACCCTTGCTGCAAGTTGGTACAGCTAAGTGTTCAGCAAAGGTCCTTATTAGACCCTGATAAAAGCCTTAGTTTAAAAGTTGTAGTTCACATGGGGGGGGGGGGGGGGTATAATCCTTCTTCATAGCCATAGGGTGCAATAATCTTGTCCGATCTTACAGGAGCAAATTAACAAGCATTTGTGCTGATGACATGATGAGACTCATGTTGTCCTCTCATCCTAAATGGTTTTCTTTTTCACACACACACACACACACACACACTTCTTGGACATTTGTCAGTGGTTAGTTGGTCAGTAATCAAATATCTCTTTTCTGAAGAAGTGGTCAGTATAAACAGATGCTTTTCAAAAGATAATAAGCATATGTAATTTTTTGGGTTTTCTCCCTGTGTGTACAAGTGTTAGTGCGTAGACTAATGAGGTCAGGTATATACTGCACCAATTCCAAAACCCTCCATCCCCTTACACACACACACACACACACACACATTAAACCTAGCATGTTCAAAGTCCTATCTTTAGTCAGTATGTGTCTCTAAATGCTCCCTTTTCAGACCACCCTCTTTTAAAAAGCTCTGATCCAGTTGGCATTTTACACGGGAGGGACATCACTTTAATTACACACACTGCTTTGCCTCACCACTTGCCTGCTCTATTCTCCATCTGCCTTGTCAAGGAGGACTCGCGTGAGTTTGTGTGTATGCGCGCATGTGCTGAGGGGGGTTTTAATAGAGACTTAATATTGAAACTTTCAAAAAGACAAAATTCTCAGATGTAACTGTGATATTAGGAACATTTTTGGCTAGTCCATATCATGAAAAATAATTGAGATAATTGAGTGAGTGAGAGGTGGCACGGTGGCTTAGTCGTTAGCACTGTTGCCTTGCACCTCCAGGGTCCAGGTTCAATTCCTGCCTCGGGTTTGTGCGCATGGAGTTTGCATGTTCTCCCTGTGCTTGGTGCGTTTTCCCGGGGTTCTCCAGTTTCCTCCCACAGTCCAAAGACATGCAGTTTAGACCAATTGGGGTTCCCAAATTGCCCGTAGTGTGTACATATGTTTGTACCCTGTGATGGATTGACACGCTGTCCAGGGTGTACCCCACCTTGTGTCCTTGGATCACTTTGGATCGGCTCCAGGCCCCCCGCGACCCTGAATACAGGATTAAGTGATATAGACGATGAGTAAGAAAGTCAGAATAGCAGATCATGTGATCGTTTTTTCTCTCCTAACTGTGTTCTATTATTCTGCACAGTCAAAACTCTGAGATTGACTCGAATGACCAGCAAATGTATTTTTTATTTCAGACTAACAGAGTAACAGTGAAAACTTATTAGCCAGTCTCGAAGCTTTGCAGTGTTTTTCACACCGCAAAATAATTCACCTTGCATACAAACATTATAAGCCAAAAAAAAAAAAACATTTCTACATAATTTTCATGAAACATGTTTATTTTTTCCTTAAAGCAAAGATCTGGAAGTATACTGTACTTACAGCAGAAAAAAATATCAATTTGGTCTTTTATTTGTCTCGGCTGCTGCAGTGACAACTGACTGTTTTTCCCCGACCATCACATATTTAGGAAATAATTTGAAATCTGGATTTGGGTCACTCCAGGAAAACTGCATCAAAACTGTGACATGAGGGTAAAATTTAAGAAATAGGATTTTTGAGGAACACTGCCACCCTTACACCGACATTATCATCAGACATAATGACATATGGGTCGAAAAGTTCCACTCAAAGATCACATTTACTGTGACAAGGACACACAAAATAACAATGACTTTATCAATAAAAAAATAAGTATAAAAAAACTCAATAAATAAATAAAGATCTTTTCAATTTTGTATTTCAGAATAACTTTTTTTGTCTGTTTTTGTTCCAGTAAAAAGGATTCAAAGCACTGAAGGTGAGATTTACTTAGATACAGAGAGCATTGCTAGGAAGTAAAGATAAGGCAATATCTGTTGTTTTAACATTTTATGTTTATAATAATGTAGTTGCAATATATATTATTTCAGAGAATTCACTATACCTCACATCAAACATTGTGAGTGTAACCAAACTGTCATTAATAGCCTCTATATTTTGCAAGTTTACAGTCAAACAATGCATTGATGTGTGAAAAAAAAAGTGTGTGAGCATGTAAAACACTAAATACAGACACAAGCGGTTAAATAATAGCGCAGTGACACAATTTTGGATGCCGTAGCTTTGTCCGCCAGTACATTGGACATGAAATGAAACAATAATGCCAGGTGTTTCTTTTTTTTCCCCATGATGCTCTGCCAGAACTATGGTGCATCCATTTTCAGCTGCTCATTTTCACCTGCTTTTTTTCCCCTGCAATTTTGCCTTTTTTCCCCCTTAAAAGTGGAATGCAGCTCTAGAATATGCAGCCAGGCAGGAACACGTGTCTAGCAATGGTAAGTCTGGATAATGCTGGGAAGCCATGAGCAGAAATATAGCTTGATTTCCACAGGTTAGTAATGTCCAACGGCAACAATACAACTAAACGGTTTTCCAGAGACACCGTGAAAAAACTACATATATTTTGGGGCACAGGAATGGATCTGGGGTGGATGAGACCTCTAGTGGACAGGGGTGGTATTGCGAATTCTGTCTCGTGTACTTTACATTTTCAGACCTGTGTTGTTTAAAAAACTTCTGAAATATGGTGGTTTTCGCAAAAGAAAATGTACAGAATTTTTAAGGATTACTAAAACCATCATTTGTCAGCCTTTGAAGCAGAGCTTGTTTTCAGTCATATTAACATGATGGTCCAGTTACTATAAATAAAACATTATCTTATCATTATCATGACCATGTCACTGAAGATGATGATGGACGTGATTGCCAAAGCCCTATGTGCAGCCTTGTTGCTCTGTCTGCTACCATAGTGCCAGTGGCACTTCCTGGCAGCACACACTCCCTGCAGACCGTTCTCTTCTGAAAGAGTTGCTCAGTCATGCTCAGATGTGGCTCCATGTAGTACTGTTGGTGAAAGAGTACTTCTTGTTGTCATTGGGACAACATTGGGGTTCCTGTGCCAGATCCTCCAGCTAGTCGTTTTATCCATTCTTGTGCTATAAACGTTCTTTCCCATTGCAGCAATGGGTGCATTGGAGCATCTGAAAGCCAAAGAAGAAAAAGAGCCTCCTCCAACATTTTTTTATAATATATGACCATCTGATCCAGCAAATCCCCACCTTTCATATGTATTGGGTAGTTGGAGGCCATTCCGGAAATACAACCTCCGTTTGGTTGCACTCTTGCTTCCTTGTCTTCACTGACCCTTTCTTGGTGGCATCATGGTAATTAGTGTGTGCCATGACATCTTTGGTGGTCTGCCACATACACAGACAGTAAAGTCATCCTTTCGAGAGCCAGCTTCAATTCATCTTTGATAGAGAAACTAGCATTGGGAAACAGCGTACAGTATGTTGTTCTTGAAAATTGTCACCCTGAATAGAAGTTGTTCATGAAAATGGACAGATGAGATCATTGCGGGTGGCAGGTTGACATAGTGGACGTAGCACCTCCAGGGCGATGGGTATGATTCGGGTTTGTGTGCATGGAGTCTGCATGTAGGCTTTCGTACATTGCCCATAGTTTGTGAACGAGTGACTGTGGGTGTGCGTGTGCACTGTGATGGATTGGTCCCTTGTGTCTCCAGGAACAGGCTACAGGCTTCCAGCGACCATGCACAGTATAAGCAGCATAGGAAATGAAAGAATGAAAGAATAAATAATTGAATGAGATTATTGGGTCTGGCTGGTTCCATGATGACATGGAAAGCAGACCTTTCGCCTGTGTTTCCTTACTCCCTGTGCAGACATGGAAGTTTGGGACACTGCCAGCCGAGTTCATTGCCATGACCCAGACTTTGTTTGAGGGGGAGATACTGACAGAGGGTAAGTCTTCAATAGAATTTCACCATGTTCGCTTTTACTCCATTTTAGTTCCCACAGTTTAGTAGAGTGGTATATATAATGTGCTATTATTATTATTATTATTATTATTATTATTCCATCCATCCATCCATCCATCAGTAAAGGGATTGTGGATGCCAGTGGTGACCATTGGTTATTTTGTAGAACCTTGGTAGGACCTTCAGTCAACATTCACACGCACATTCACACACTACAAGCTATTTGGGAACATTTACTTTAATCTGCATGTCTTTGGTCTGTGCGAGGAAACTGGAGAACCCGGAGAAAACCCACCAAGCACAGGGAGGGTATGCAAACTCCATGCACACAGACCCGAAGAGGGAATCGAACCCAGGACCTGGAGGTGCAAGGCGACAGTGATAATGCCACCATTATTGTTGTTGTTATAATAATAATAATAATAATAATATCAGTGAAAACATGTCCATTGACGTGGCTTTGAGGAAACTAGGCTAGAAAAGCCACTTTTTTGTCCGCCGTAATTTCTCTTAGCTGACAGTTGGAAAATGCCCTTGGTGATACACAGCCCAGTTTTCATTTCCCTTAACATAACAGGTGCTGCTTTGCTCCACATATAAATTTGTCTGCATCACAAGTGAAAATATTGGAAAACATCTATAATGGTGTTGTATTGTAAGACAGGTCAATCTTTACTCCTGGCTTGGCGCAATACTGGCTCTTACCTGGCAAACTTGCTGAAATTCTTCTCCTCCTCTATGCCTTTCGCTCACTGAGTCTTGGCCAAGTCTCAGTTTTTGTCCAAGTAACTGCTGTTCCCGGCATCAGTGTCACTTCCCTGGCTCAGATCATCATCCACTGTCTGATACGCAACTTTAAGTAAACTTTTTTGCAGGCTAAGAGCTCCAAAAAATGAATAATGCATTTCTTTTCCCCCACATGAATCATCGGCGAATCATCAGCGATAGTTTATCGATCAAGTGTTCTCTTAAACGATGGCATCATATAAACAGGGAGGTTGAGGGCTGTCACATGCTTCCTCTGAGAAACAAACTTTTTGAACTGCTGCCCAGGAATAAAGAACTGATGCGCATGATTGGTTACTGAAGCTGCAACTGACATGATGGTGAACTCCTCCTTCCTGAGAGCTTCTCACTTTAAATGGCTATAGCAGGATTTGATCTTTGGATGACATGGCCAGTGTGTTTCTGTTTCACTATTCGGTTCTGGGGGCACACATACATAATTGAGAGAGGATTATACCAGTTATAAATATTGGAAGACAGATAAGGTGTGTGTTTTTTTTTTTTCTTCTTCTTCTTTTTTTTCCATTTGCCATTTGGCCTCTGTACACCACGCATCAAAATATGTGTGATGTCAAGACTTTCAGCTTTTGAAAATCCATGGACTATAACCCATGGCAATGACCAGAACCCATGCACTGGAAGCAATGAAGATGAACAGATTCTGAATTTTCTCCCTTGAGATGCTTTGTCAGACCTTCAGCTGTCACCTGTGAGTCTTTCTGCCTTGTTTTGTCTTCATTAAGTGAATAGCACGCTTTCTATAGGCTTGATATCTGGTGACTGGCTTGGACAGTAAAGAATGTTCCATT
This sequence comes from Clarias pachynema, assembly GCA_030014365.1. NCBI lineage: Eukaryota > Metazoa > Chordata > Actinopteri > Siluriformes > Clariidae > Clarias > Clarias pachynema. Next base: position 23,127,802 of record JAQMYL010000036.1, read on the forward strand.
TCTTTGCCTTGAGGAACTCTTGGGTAGCTTTCATCGTATGTTTTGGTTCATTATCTATCTGCAGTACGAAGTGGCGGCCTATCAGTTTTGCAGCATTTGGCTCAATCTGAGCTGACGGTAAAGTCCTATAGTCTTCAGAATTCTTGTTACTAGACCTATAGACTTCAGAATGTTACTTTTATCAGCAGTCAGTTCATCCATAAAGACCGGGTCCATTGGCCTTTCAGTTCTTGAGCATTACTGATGGTTTGCACCTTGTTGTGAAGCGTCTGTACTGTATTTACTTCATAAACCTGCCTCTTGACTGTAGACCTTGACAATGACATGCCTACCTCCTCAAGAGTGCTCTTGACTTGGCTAGAGGTTGTGAATACGTTCTTCTTCGCCATGGACAGACTTCTGCAGTCATCTACTGTAGTTGTCCTCCAGGTCTTATGCTGTTACTGAGCTTGCCAGTTAATTCTTTCTTTTTAAGAAAGTTCAAAACTACTCACCTGTTTTTGCTCTCTCCATGATGGGTTTATTTTGTTTCTTTAACCTTTTGATGGCCACCTTTTGTAGAGACACCTTTCTGGACCTCATGTTCAGAGTTTGTGTGAACAGCTAACACCTCCAGGCCTTTTTATCTGCTTGATTAGTCATGGAGTAATGAGGGAACAGGTCACACCTGGCCTTGACACTGGTTGTCAGCCATTTGTTCCGTTAAAAAAATGTATACACCCTTCATAAAAAAGAAACTTGTATAAATAAATTAATACAAAATGTATTGCTACATTAATTACATATTGATATAAAGGTATGTGATAATACTATGATAATATGATTAATATAATATTAATATAATATGCATCATACAATTTTTTTTATATAACTCTGTATATGCTGTAGCCAGTCTTACAATCCTGTCTTCATCACTGAGTTTTTTTCTCCCCTCTAAACAAGCTTCACTGTCACTTCACTAATTAGACAAGATGAAAAAAATGTTCCTGAGAAAAGCCTGTGTTAACGTTTCCTGTTTTAGTGAGCTGTCTTCAGCTACATAATTCACATAACTGCCACAATCTGCCACAGAAGCAGAGTAAGAACTCAGCAACGAACCTGGATTTTACTAACCTATAGGCATTTTTTTTTACACATTGATTTGTTCTTCCTCTGTACAGTATATTTTACTACCGTTAAAAATGGATAAGAAGAGACTTCTGGAAAAGGACATTCATTCAGTGAAGCGCTCACAACCCTACGCAACATTAAAAGATTCCTTGTGTGTTAATTAAGTCCCGCAGGGGGTGTAATGGCAAGAAATTAAAGAAATTTCAGACCTGTTGTTTCACAAAGACACATTCTGGCTAGCCGATTTCATCTTCCTCTTCCTACCCCCCCTTTTGCTCTTTCTCCTCCTCCTCCTCCTTTCCTTGTCTGCCAGAGCTTCAGAGCCTGGATGTCAAATGACTGCTTCAACTCATAGACTGAAAGCCTGAAAAAAGAAAAAAAGAAAGAAAAAAAACTCAAATGATCTTTCATCATTTGAAGCTGACTATTTGCAGAGCGTCAGTTAAGCAGAGTTCATTTGTGATTTTTTTCCCCACATATATTATAATGCAAGGATTTATTATTATTATTATTATAGTATGTTTCCCTGTTTGTGTGTGTGTGTGTTTGTGTGCACTAGTATTTAGTAACTGTCTGCGCTTCTAAAAAAAAAAAAAAAAAAAAAGAAAGGTCCAGACAAAGAATACTGTACATCTCGTCGATTCCACTCTGGTTCACCCCCTGGCTCATGCCTCATTGCTCTCGTGAATAAATCTGCTTAACCTGACTTTAATGAGTCTGTATTCGAGAGCTGTTCTGTGGACCGAAACATGGATGATTCCTTAAGTGAGGCTTTTCTTTATGAAAAGTGACAGTTGCTGTGCTTTTTTGACATCCGCGATGTTTCTGCACTTGCGCAGTGAACCTGGTGAAACCTAGGTTTTAATAGGTTTACCGTAATTTGCGCCATGATGCGTGTTTTATTGTGCTGAAGAATGGTGACTGATGGCATACGGCGACCGTTACACTGGGCCAATAATTTTTTATTCACAAGGAGGACTTTTTTGGTACGAATTTGACAGTAGCACTGCATCTGCATCTATCGCTTTAAGTTTATATGCTACCCTGTTTGTTATACAGTACTGTGGAAAAGTCTTGAGCCGTTTCTTTATATTAAATGCAATTAAATGATGAAGATTATCTATAAAAGGCTGCAAAGTGGCTAAAGATACCATTTAAAAATTGGATGTTTATGCAACAACCTCAGCAACAACCTCATTTCCCCTCTCGTCTGTTCAACAGCTCAGCATTCAGCATCACCAATATTCTAATCACCAGCCTGGACATACTTGGCACCTGTTTCTCACGGGATCATGCCTTAAATTAGATGGTTTTTGTGCTTAAGTGACTCATAGGTCATTAATTGGCTTAGCAAACAAAAATAATTGCTCTCAAACTGTTCAGGTACAGGAACTGAACTGAAAATGAAAAGTTCTATTCCTCAAGACTACATTAAATAAATACATAAAGTCTTGGTTTTTTGGAAGCAAAATATGAATAAATGAGGGTGGCACAAGACTTTTGCTCAGCACTGTATAAGCTGGAGATAGCTATTCACAAGATGCACTAATTTGTGCTAAAGATTTCCGTGCTGTAGAGAAGCGAATCCAGCCAGAGACTTTAATCAGGACATCTGTGTGACGGTCTTTGATTAGTTGATGAGGTGAACTATATATTTTTTTTTAGCTCCATCCTGACATCCTAGCTCAGCTCCCATGGCACCTGGGGAAAGAAGTGTAACCAGATTCAGCAGCTATTTGGAGCATCTAAAAAATATTCATTTAGGCCAGAAGTCATTCAGTATTATCATGATGTGGTGTGATCTGTTATTTAGCTATAACATGCTTTTCTTGAGAACTGAAGTGCGCACGAGGCCCACGGCGGAATCTTGTGCTTGATCTTATCCGTTAATGCGGGTGCATGCAGTTGTGCTGAAAGCGATCCGTAAATGTTACAGAGGTTGAACTAGTAAGAGCGCCATTGTGGGGTTTTATTAGAAACTGAAACTGTGTTCTTGTGTAGACGTGATTCATGACATTGTGATTCAGATGCCGTCAGATTACGGGAAGGGAGTGTGAAAGGGGTTATACACACATGTTGTGCATTAGGCCAGATCTGCTCCTACAGTATAGATTGTATGTGTGTGTGTGTGTGTGTGTGGCTGGTTAAAAAAAATTTAAATGAAGCATGTACCCTCGCATTTAATCACATACGCACCTATATATAGTTCACACTGCTCCAAGCTCGACTCTGAACAGAGGAAGAGGGAAAGATGAAAGGAGGAGAACAGAGATGATGAGCAGTTACTCCAGCGCTCGTCCGTGCCGACAGACGGATGACGACCTTTTTCAACCGAGAAGGAAGCAGAGCACTGATTACGATGATGAGAAGGAAAACACACGCGTACACATACACCTACACACACACAGAAACACACATACACGCTGCCTTACATTGCTAATGGGTCAATCATCACAGTAGGGCATCTTCAAGGGTGGAGCCATGAGAGTTAAGTGTCAAACTCAATCCTACAGAGCCTGAGGGGTGTGTGTGTGTGTGTATGTGTCCTGATTTCATCTAACCTGCTTCTCCTACCTAATTAGTTCTCTGCTCTTTCCTAGAAACATTAAAACAACATGGTAGTGCAGCTTTTTGTTACTTACCTTTAAGACATCTACATCGATTATACAGAGTGCATGCTGGATTACGTTTATACTTTTCATTATTTAAAAGTGATTTAAAAAAAATTTTTTTTTTACATAAATTGTAAAATTTTGAATTTTGTAAAGTGCTTGATTGTCCCAGGGCTGGCCAAAAAAAAAAAAAAAACAATTTTTATATATATACAGTATATATAAACTGCATATATATATGTATATACTGTATAAATGAAAGTATTTATTTAACAGCTGCGAGAATAAGATGTCTATGTAAAAAGTTGTCCATATGAGCACGCACATTCTATCTGGGTGCGAAGTGAAAAGGAAAGGCGTTGGAGGTGAGAAGAAAAGGAGAAAAAGAAGAAAATTCATAGGAACTGAAGGACACCAAGAACAGAAATGCAGCATCAGCCGGCTGATAAAACGACTCCTGTTTATCTCTGTCTTTAAGACAGATACTCTGAGGAGAAAGAGAGACTGAGTAAGAAAGAGAGAGAGAGTGAATAAAGAATACAACCTTCATCCCTCTTTCACATGTGACCCGCATGCTAAGGTTGTTTGGGGGAACTTGGGGCGCGTGGCGTCCTGATGTACGGTCAATGGTCTTATTTGGAACGACCTCAACAAGTCAATATTACATTATATATTATTTTGTTAAAATTTTATGAGCTTAGACCTTAAACCAAAGTTGTCAAGTTTCATATCTTAGCTGTATTTAAACAGCTTCACAACTGAATTGAGCATGAGTAATTAAATGTAGTCTACTCTTTATATTAGTTTTCTCACTTAAAAACCAAACATTTAAACAATACAAACTAATTCCAAGTACAAGAGTTTAACATTTAACTTAAATGAAACAAAAAAGCAAAATTTTTATTGAGCAGCACGTATCGCTAATTATGCCATAATTATTATTTCTTTATAGAAAAACAGCAACATTTTACCGCCTCTTGAGTGCATGTTGAGCAATTGTGAGCACGCGGCCGTGCATGGAATATAATGCAGGGATGCGTGGCTTTTAACATGCGTGTTTTGAGAGTAATTAGTGTACTGTACATGACGTTTTAAGACTGGTGTATGCATGTGTAATAAGTGGGTTTGAGACTTGTTCGCTTGCAGAGTTTGGAGAAAAAAGCAGATCTGAGGCTTTTAAATGCGGGTACGTTTTGATCATGTATAAAAATGCGTTTCTGTTGCACAACTGAGAAGTTTATTCACTCAGCACAGAATTGTCCAGCTTTGTCTAGCTATGTCCAGCGTGGTTTGTCATGGTGGATCAAGCTGAAAAACGGCTAATTACGGTCACTGGCTGATCAACCGGTGCATCTGAATTATAAATGTAATATGTAAATAAAAAGCTGAATCGATTTCGTTCCCCAATCTTTATTTGTAACATTACCCGCTTCAATTTTTTCTAAGTTATTGCAGTGAGGTGCATCTTACAGTAGATCCCAGATGACTGTACTGTAATATGGGGTTGGTTGTTACAGTATGTATACAGTATGCATTTACATCCATTGCCAGCATAATGTTATGGGCATTCTTTCAAAGTTCAAAGCATTCTTTCTTTAAGTTATCCCTAAAACTTTCCAAAACAACCGAATACCAAAATATGTAACGTTGCCAAATGAACATACCTAACATTGGCAATTTGATTTGTGTAGAGACGTTGAATACGGTCTAAAATCTGATAGCCGAATGATTTGGGCTTTGTAGAAGAGAGTGAGCTGCGAGACTGATCTCTCCCTGCAGGTAGGATGTGGTGCATGTTCCGGGTACACACATCGCTCTTTTCATGATTTCTGGAGCTTAAAGTAGGTTGCCAGTGCCAGTACATGAAATCTGGTTAATTCATGATGGATGATGATTTCTTGTTCTGCCTCTGCTCGAGATACGTACTGTATGTGCGAGCTTTGTTGTTTTTCATTGATAATCATGCAAAAAAAGTGTCCTTTTTATAAAATATAATACATCATATAATAGCTGTCTGTGTCTATTAAAAGCTGCATGAAAGCCAAGCCATTTTAGCTTTACATGTATAGAAATCAGCGAGCGCCATTTTCCTGATCGATGCTTTCCTTCTGCTTGATAGATAGACGTCAGCCTTTATTAGCCTGTTCGTCTTTAGCTTTTCATAAAGCGAGCCTTTGTGTTATATATTCCCCTTGTCACCAAATGCTCTCAGTCTTTTCTATCCTGTCACACATCTATTAAACCTTTGCTCTCACATGCTGTTTCTTTTCTGACGCTGAATTCTTCTCAGCCGTTTAACGTAGCTCTTTTAGCATTCTCTCTCTCCCTCTCTCTCTCTCTCTCTCTCTCTCAGTTTTATTGAACTGTTCCGCAGGCTGGTTGGATGCGCTGTCTGCTTGGCGGAGTCCACTAATATTCCTTAATGACGCCGCATCTGTCTCTGTCACCAGGCTGCTTTCACGGCCCGATAAACCGAGGCGCTTCTGCCTCACGCACCAGACCAACAGAAAACAAACAAACAAACGAGTCCCTCTAAAGGAGAGCAGACAAAACAAAATCACAAGGTCAAATAATGCTCGAGACGGGTGCCTGGAACAATCTGGCCAGTAATGAAGTGCTTGGTAAATAGCCATCAGCGTGGCAAAATGACAGCGGAACACGCGGGCCGTGATTATTGCAACAGCAACAGTAGATAAATGTTGACTGATGGATTAAGACTTGGCAAACAAGACGTGCTGTTTGTCTCAGGGTTTAGATACTAGCAGTGTTTTTTTTTCCTTCTGGCCTTTCTGATTGGATCACTGCACCAGCAGAAGCAAGACCCATCTTTGGACAGCACGTTTTCACGCTGACACCTCACCGTGAAACATCCTCTGGCAATTCCGTTCTCCGTCGGTCTCTCTCGATCTGTCTCGCTGTCTCTTGATTTTTATTTTATCCAGCCTTTTCTTTCTCTTCGATCTCCTTTTTTTTTTTTTTCCTCTCCCCCTCCCTATCTCTTTTGTCAATACTTACATCCTGTATGTGTGGGTGAGGATGAGGGAAAACTGTGTACATTTGTGTGTATATCTTTGTGCAGCACCTCCAGTGTGCCAGTGAGAGCATATTGTCCTGGATTGGCTCTCTTTCATTCACTTTGGATCACTAAAGGGTGTTGGCGTGTGTTTGTGTATGTGTGTGTGTGTGTGTGTGTTTGCATGATGTGTTGGTCCTGGATCACAGATTTGTTGGCCTAGCACAGAGAGCAGACCTTTTACCTCCTGTTACTCTCATGCACTTCCTCCTACACATGTTCACTCTGTCGATCAGTGAAATATCAGTTTCAGTGCTATCACAGGTTTATATATTTTTTAAATTCTATTTTTAATTAAACTCAAGATTGAGCATGCAAACAGCTTCAAATATTTGTTGATCTGAGTGAGGATTAAACGTATATATTAACATATTTGATTTGTATATTGCATATTTAAAAAATGGAATATTGTGAAAGTTTTTTTTTCATAATTGAATTCAAAAAGGGGCGGCATGGAGGCTTAGTGGTTAGTGGTTGATTCCCGGCCAGGATCGATTCCCATCTCTGTGTGCATGCAGTTTGCATGTTCTCTCCGTGCTCGATGGGTTTCCTCCGGGTACTCCGGTTTCCTCCCACAGTCCAAACACATGCAGATTAGGCTAACTGGCATTTTCAAATTGTCCGTAGTGTGTGAATGAGTATGTGTGTGTGCCTTGTGATGGATTGGCACCCTGTCCAGGGTGTACCCTGCCTCGTGCCCTAAGTCTCCTGGGATAGACTCCAGGACCCCGCGACCCTAAACACAGGATAAAGCGGTATAGACTATGAGTGCGTGAGTGAATTCAAAAACTCTCATATATTTTAGATTCATTACCGGTCAGGTAAACTATTTCAAGCTTTCTATGTTTTAATTTCAATGATTACACCTTATACTGTAGCTCATAAAAAATGTTTAAATCCAGTATCTTGGGCTGCACGCTTTTGCCTATGACCACATCATAGCTGTGCTGATATCCAGCACAACAGTATGACCTTGAGTGTGATATTGCTTTTATATCACAGTTCTACAAATGTAATTTATTATCAATTTATGTTTGTTTATTTAACCAGTTATTTTGCTCAGCCAACACCATAACTGGCAGAAAGACACGGATTGAGCCAACTGAGCTGTTGGCCAACAGTTAGCGACCGACAGTTTGTTTTCTTGGTTAAAATGCTTTTGAACACCAGCAACACTGATACATACAGTACAGTAGATACCGTCATAACTGCACCAAAACAGCAATCATAAAAGGCACGTAGTGTCCAACAAGTGGATTACAGTATAACCAGTCACAGTCCAATTTTCTTTTCCAGAAGAAAATTTCTGACATATTCACATAGTGTCTGCAGCTTGTGTTAAGACTCTGTAGCACTGTGAACCATTAGAGATACATGCCAGCCTCTGTCTCAAGTCTTACTGTCTCATCTATTGGTGTGAAATACATTTATAATGTTATGACCATGAGGAGTTTCCAGCAGTGGTCCTAAAGGTCTGGAGTTTACCAAAATTTTGTGATTTCCCTGCTCTAACACACCTTCTGAACCTGGTAACTAGTACACTATGTGTGTTTTCAAGGCAATACCCTGTAATCTGGGCTCTGCTTGTATACCCCTGACCTACGGCATTTCTTCTCATGCCCTGTTGTTAGATGTGTCATTTCAATATGTGACCACTGCCTGTCATAACCGAGTCATTTTATTTGGAAAAGAAAAATACACAGTATCATCAGACATCCCCGTGCTAATGACTGACATGCTGCCTTTGGAATTGAGAGTGAAAAGAATTTCTCTGTTGCATCTCTGCCAAGGTATGAATCTACAGTAATGCTCCAGAACGCACATTTTTTCAGTGGTGGGTACAGTACACAAATTCTCTACAGTATGTTAGTAAAAGTAGAAATACAATAGATAAAATATGTGGCCCAGTCTGTGGAAACGCAGCTAAAATCATTTTATGTCCCAAGCACTACAATAAAAGTATCTTTAAACATCACACGCCATTGTTGTTGTGTAACGCAGCCCTACGCAGAAATGTAGTAAAGTAAAAAGTATAGATATTTGTTGTAGGATGTAGTAGAGTAAAAATAAAACTATTCAGTAATAAAACTACTCAAGTGAAGTACACATAAGTGAAAACTGTACTACAGTGTAGTTATGAAATAAATGTGCATACTGTAGTTACCTTCCACCTCTGCATTTCTCTCAGACTGTATGATTATTTGCTGATACTGTAGTATAATTTACTGGCTAAAACTGCACCTCCCTGTGAGTCAATTGCATATAGTGTACATTGTCCCAAATATGACAGCATCCTTTAATCTAATCTCTTTTTTTTACCTTAAGAACTTTATGTAGCAAAAGAAGGAAAATTTAATTTAGAAATTAAGTTGGGGGGAAAAAAACAGGAGGCTTGTATCGTAGCCAGTCATTTATTTGGCTTACACACTTGCAGTATATACTTTGTGCATATTAAATCAATTCCTTACATTTCTTGTCATTGCTTGTAATTGTAGCAGAACATCTCAGGCTAGGAGAACTATTTATTTTGCTTGTCCTATTAGAAATACCAGCATGATACATTATCCAGTTATCTTCTATTGCCCTTGTTCACTAACACTGACATTCACAGAGTTATTTTTTCTATGACTTTGTGCTACTTTGTGCTACACCAAAGCAAATGTCCCGCACAGCATAGAGAACATAGCTACTTTATTTGTATTTACTTTAAACCTTTTTTGCTTTTTTACTGTGTCACCAAATTTGCTATCAGTGCTTTTCGCCCATTGCTGACGTTTACAAAGATGGATTTATGGGTAATGGAGTCCCTGGAGTAGTAGGGATAAGTGGGAGTCCTTTGGGGACAGCAGGCTGTTGTTGTCTATTGAGTGCATTGCTGAGTCAGACAGTCCAAAGCAGGCCTCTCGCCTTTAATCAAATAAAATCACTGAAATGCCAAGTGACTGAGCCCTAAATCCATCCTCCGTCTGCACCAGTGTCTCTCCATTGCAAATCTTTCATTATTTTTTGCAGTGGTAGATCTTTCCGTATAGACCACATGGTATGAATCTATGAATACAAATGCTATTAAGGGTTATAAATGGTATATGTATGTGTGAATCTTGACCTGCTGATGTGAGAGTGTAAAGCATCAGTTGAATCTATTGAAGATTCTTAAATGTGAGAAGTACCGTCTTTTTTTTTAGTGGTAGTACAGTGGTAATTTGTTGTAATAATATATAATTAAGCAATCTCACATTAATGATGGGTAGGAATTTAATTATATATTATAAAAGACCGTTTCAGGGGTGAACAAGTAACAAACTTGTAAGCTACACCATCAGTAAGAGCGCTTGTGTCCTGCCCAATTGTACTGCCATGTTTTTGGTAGCTGCAAACTGATTAGGCTAAAAATTGGTTGCGAGTGTAATATTATACATAAAATGGGCTAGTGACTTAGTTAGCAGATAAAGAAAATGTGATCATGGAGGTTCTCTACCATGAAGATGGTTCTGGCCGCGACTGATGTTGACAGCTGTTTCTCTGAGGACTTGACTTGGCTGCAGTCGCTCGATAGTTCAGGACTGGAATTTCCT
>JAQMYL010000036.1:23146631-23159466 GCA_030014365.1 Clarias pachynema
CAGGTGTTTGCCATCAGTACTCGGGTGACAGAGGGCGCTGTGGTGATATTGCTTCGGAGCCTGGTCCGACTGTGACAATAATAATAATAAGAAGAAATCAAATAAATAAAATTATTATTAAATATTGATAAAATATGTCAAATTTGTCATAGGTTGAGAGCAATAGTCCCTTGATGCTGAAACGTACCCCTTGTTGTGTAAGAAAAGAATCCAAGGTAGCTGGTTTGTTTATAGGCAGAAACGTGGAATAGCTCCAGCCGCACGTGTTCCTAGTAGTGAAATTGAAGTTGTGTTGTGCAGTTGTTGTTGGAAATGGGACTCACGACTCACGTTCTGGGAGTCTACGGTGTCATGATCAACCTTTGTTCCGGGATATGTTTGAGAATCTGCGTGATCGATACGCAGCTCCATTGTCTACAGCGAGGCGGTACACACACACACACACACTTACATTACGCGATCAGTTATGAATCTTCGTTTTTGGTAAATGTTCTGCAGCTAGCTGTGGAATTCAGTAACTTGCACTAGAAAAGAAATAATTCCTCCCTCAATGGTCTGTATAATATTTTTTTTTATATAATGTGAGATTTAGAAATTTTATTAAAGTTATTATAATAAAAATATTCCAAGTTTTGACCTTAATTAGCACTAGATTAATAATTAATGGCAATAGATATTATGCAATATTACTGTATCATGACATACAGAATACAGAGACCAGAGGATCTGATGGTTTCCCGATACTTAGATTTCTGATTTTCTATTTAATAATAAGAGCATGTCACCCATAGGATTGTAGAGGAATGGCAATGTTTTACCACCTCAAATGCAAACATATAAAAATAAATAGAGAAATAAATAAAGAAATAACAAATTAAATTTTAAAAAAAGGTCAGTGTGGCAGTACATATACACTATTGCCACATGAAAGAATCACAATCCATCACTGACTCTATTATTTCCCCTTATTTATCTCTACAGTCTACCGTTCTCAGTTCTAAGCTGTTGATGTTCCATGTAATGGATGTGACACAGCAAGAGCACTTGAAGTTAATAACAAGATCATCATGTACACATGTGCTAATACATGTGCTCACACAGCATGGCACACATGTACACCCAGCTGAAAATGATTTGCAATGGTCGAAATGTCCCGCTGACAAGATACCCACCGCTTGTTAGTGAGCGGGAACTGAAAATGTGATTAATTGTGTGTTTATTTTCAGGGCAGGTAAGTGTGTCTGGATAAATTTAGCCATTCCGGAGAGCAAGGGACTTGTCCAATTAAACCAGGGCAGTGAGGCAGGGGAGGACTTGCTCGGGAACAGGGGAACCACAAAGTCGCAGAGTATAAAAAAGGAAAGAAGGAATTTGTTTGTGTACAGTAAGTGTGTGTCTTTACTCGTGGATACGTTATTATATTGTCCATGATCCTTACTAAGTCATGAAGAGTAATTGCATTTTATTAGTGTAGTTGTAGAACATTAATTTGAATTTTAAATTATCGCTGATTTTGGGCCATTTTAATTTGGTGATGGATTTTTTTTTCTTAATCTTTTTTGAATATGACACACACGCCAATTGAGGTAACGTCACTTGACTGAGGTTGGAGCGTACAGTATGTCTAACTGAGGTTAATATTAGGCTGGCAAAATATTATAGAAAGTAATACATCAAGTCGTATTTAAGCAAAGTGATACATATAGACATATTTTCCTTTTGCTTCTTTTTTTAAATTGTTTTTATATTTGGAATATTTTTATATTTCTAAATTTATCAGAAATTATAGCGAATTATACTGTATTGGTATCATATTCATATATCATATGGTTAATCTCCAGCTAGTGCCTAATATCTATACCTCATCCCTAATGACCTACTGTCTAATCTGCGACTAATATTTAGCCACACTCCAAAATGTAATGGAAAGTCTTTCCAGAAGACTGGAGGTTACTATAAAAGTAAAAGTGACGGGCTTAGTCGCCGAGGGGGGCCGAGGGACATGTTCCCGCTAATGTATGTAAGAGCATTGGTCAGGGTGATATGAAAATCATAGAGCAGTGGCAAAGAGGGAAACATTTTTTTCCCAGCGCAGTGGGCTATTAATCATTCATTTCATATTTACATTTTATTCGGGTCATGTGTAGTATCCTGTACAACTTCTGTACACACATCTCTCTAGCCAGGGATGAATAGAATTGCTCAAATTCTTTCGCACAGTTCTGTATATAACACTGTTAAGTCATTCAGGAGAAGCAGAATGTAGTGACAGAACACAGCAGGGAGGGAAGCGCTGGCAGGGTCAGTGTAGCGGAGACTGAGGTGAGTTAGAAACTATAGCATCAGTACCTCTACTTTAAGGACGTAGAAACCACAACCTCATTAACCTTTTGGAATGTGTTCAGTCAATGGCAGTGATTTATATCAGGTGTAAGCAATAATATATTTTAGAATATTTCAGGGTGATGCTTTCACATCATTATAAGTTATTAGTTGAACTTGTAATGTAAATTGTACAGTGTTAATGTCAAAAAAGAAAATTTTATTAATAAATCAATGATAAATAAATAATGTGGAAACGTGAAACCTCTTGTATGTTTCTTCCTCTTTTTTGTTTCTTTTTTTTCTTTTCTCTTTATTCTACTTTAAAAAAACAATAATAATAATAATAATAGTAATAATAGATGAGACTCTTGCTTGCAGATGGGAATTTCAGGGTTTCAGCCCCACCACCTCCAGATTGCCACTGTGTTGCCCTTAAGCAAGGCCCTTAACCCTTAGTCTTTAATATTTTTTGTTTGTTAAGCCACAAAGTGATCTATGAACATCTAAAAACATCTAACTTAAGGCATGAACCAGTGAGAAACTGGTGCAGATGATCAGGACGGTGATTAGTAGACTGGTAATGCAGAGTGCTGAGTGGTTAGAACAGATGAGAGGGGAAATGAGGTTCCTGCATAAACAATCAACTCTTTAGACGTCTTGCAACCTGTCGCAGTAAAACATTTGTTCACGTTTCTTCAATTAAGTCTACATGTTTAAATTGTATTTAATATGAATGAATGTGAAGTGGTTTAAGACTTTTCGGACAGTACTGTAATACTCAGCCACTGATGATGTACAGTAGGGCATCCTCAATGCCAGTCCCATGCGTGAAGAAATGTATGAGGTGTGGCCGGAGGGACATTTGGGGGGAAAATTGTGCCAGAAACTTGAGGATTGAATGATTCGAGGTGGTGACAGAAGGGAAAAAGGCCACTTTTATTGTCACCCTTGAAAACAGACCAAGGTGTTTAGAAACATATAGTACGTATATAGTATTTCAAAATGTGCTTAATTTATAGTAAACACCCAAAAAGTGTAAATATACACTGCTCATAAGCCCATTTCAAGATCTGTGGGAAAAAGGGTTACATAATTTTTCTCTTCTTTTGTTTAAATGAATTCCAAACTGATAACTTGTGTAATGCTTGTGTTGTCTGTGAAGATTCTCAGTCATCCAGGTCATCCAGGCTTTTCCCAAAGGTACAGTTCAGTGGCAACTGGACTTGCTTTAAAAGTTTCTGAAGGCATTACAGCGATCACATGATATGCTTCATCAGGTCTTACTAACTAGTCTGAAGTGGAAAGTATATAAACTCTGTGGAGTCGTTAAGTTGTTGACACTCTTAACGGTATCTGTGAGTTGTTGTTTCACCCATGTGTGTCGTTAGGGTCACTTGAGTCGAGGTATGAACGACTGTGAAATCCTCTTGGGAGTCGTGAAAGAACTGCATTGTAAATGGGGTCCTCTGTTGAGTAATCCTAGCGTTGTATCTTGTAGCCAGAAGGTGTAATTGCTTTCAGGATGTAATGTTGTTCAAAGCCTTCCAGGTAGAAATTAATGTACTGCATTTCTTTCTAGAGGTGGAAAGAATATACAGTATGCTGGAAAACTTTACCTGTAGATGTGTATGAATGCTTTAAATCTGTGGTTGGACAGGGGTTGCATTGGATTGTAGCATGGCAGCACTCATTCAGGTTATGAGAGGAAGGTTGGGGGTTCAAGCCCCAGCACCACCAAGCTGCCACTGTTGAGGTTAGAGCAAGGCTCTTAAACCTATCTGCTCCAGAGACACTACTGTATATCTGCCGCTGGTAAGGACATATACTCACTCTCTCACTCATCGTCTTTCAGTGCTGGTAAGGACATATACTCACTCTGTAACTCATCGTCTATACCGTTTATCCTGTATTCAGGGTCGCAGGGGGACCCAGAGCCTATCTCAGGAGACTTAGGTCACCAGGTAGGGAACACCCTGGACAGGGTGCCAATCCATCGCAGGGCACACACACATCACACTCACATTTACACACTATGGACAATTGGGGAACAGCAATTAGCTTAAACTACATGTCTTTGGACTGTGGGAGGAAACCAGAGTACCCGGAGGAAACCCACCAAGAGTCAAGAATCGAACCTGGACAAGTATCAAACCCGGACCCTGGAGGTGCAAGGTGACAGTGCTAACCACTACACCACCGTGTCGCCGTACGGACATATAATTGAATCTTAATATTGATGGACATTGTTTAATTCTTAAGAGCGGAACAGCGCTGCAATTGGTTTACACTTATCAAGCAACAAAAGTGGAATGTGATAAAGGCTCTGCTTTTCAGTGTGTATCCTTTTCACTAACAAATATCACTAATAACGCAGTCCAGTCTGTGTATTGTATGTCCTTTCAACTGGTAGGAAATGTACTTTTTTATATAAGAGGTGCTAGAAACCCTGTACAAACCCAGATCAAAAACCACTGCAAAGGTTACTTTGTGTTTCATTCATGTGTTTTATACAGCAAGCCCTGAAACTAGACTACAATGAAAGGGGTCATGTAGCAAAAAAGCACTGAACCAAATACACCTAACACCTGTAGCCATAACACAGCAGAAGCAGTGGACATGGATGCATCTGTGTGTCATGAGAGTGTTTCATTTCATTTCATTTCATGGCTCGTACACGTTAAGTGAACATAAACATATACTGTAGCTGGAGGCTAAACATGACATCACAGCTGTCCTTGCCCTCACAGTTGCTAGCCCAATTTGCAGAACTTTCGATTAGCATGTTTCCCCCATGTTGGCCTGTTAATAGATCTGCAAGGTTTTTGTCCAACATCATTTTTGTAGCTTTAGACTCCAACTTTGTGTCTTCCTTAATCTCCAGTCAGGCCCTGGGAACCTGGGGTACATTGTGTTGTGTTTCTGCGAGTTAAACGAGGTCATTTCTAAGCAAATAAACATAGCGAAGCGTCATAATTGAAATGATCACAATGTCTATGATCGCCCAACGCTAATAGGGTCATAAACAGTCGAGCGCTTCTTAATTTTGAGACTCATTTCACCCCACAAAGGGGAGCTGCGTTCTGCAGCAAATTGAAGTAATGTCTATGGCTTTGTAGAGGCCGCGTGATCTCTTCTCTGCTAATTGGGTTGAACGTGCCAAAGCCTGGTGATTTAGAACAGTGTTTATGTAATGCAGTAGAAGCATGGCATGCGGAAGGATGGAGAAAGAGAGCAAGAGAGATGAAGATTAAGACGTGGAAAATATGAAGGTAGACACAAGCTCATCATCATCATCATGATCTGCCTACTCTCTCACTCACTCATGCACAAACTGCTTTAAAATGTCTCTCGTTTTTTTTTTAAACCCGCCCTCACGTAGCACCTGTTTAGTGCTCAATACAGTTTACCCACCTGACCTCCATGTCCTTTTCATGTCTTACTTTTGTATGGATAACAAAAGCAACACATTTCTGCCTCCCCCTGCTCCAGTGCCTAAGAAAAAGGAGCAGACAAATCTAAGAAAGCAATTTAGTTTTCAATTTCCTGCAGGCCTGTGCTGAAGCAGTTATAGCATTCGCAGTTCCCAGAGGAGCAAGGCTGGGCGGAGGAGAATTAGGCCGCACTCTCCTTGGACTAAAATAGCACACGTCTCCGCGAGACTGTTCAACAATCAGACAGAAAAAAAAAATTATTCTCATTTGCGAAATCAGCCGAGTTAAAGCCAGCTATTTCATAGCAGAGGTTTTTCTGCCAGTGAAGGTTACTAGTTACTGAGTATAATCGTTATTGATGTTTTAAAAGTATTAAACAGCATCCGAAAAAAAACGCTTGACACAAAATCCTTTGAAAAACTAGACTTAAGATGTAGTGGGCTCTTCTAAATCTTATCTTGGTTCATTTTCAGATCTGTAACACGTCTCCATTGCGGGCGCTGAACAGAAACTGAGACTATACTCGCTGGGGAAATGTCTGCAGATTTGACCACACTGTCAATTAATGCTATTTGCTTCTATTATTGTTGACGTTTATAGACTATAATAAATATTTATAGCGTGTTATGTCATGTTAAAGTAACCTGATACCTGTAGGTTAGTGCTCTTTGATTTCGTTCTTTGGAGGCATATTAGGACGAACTATGTAATGTTTAGTCTAGTCGTAAATGCCAGAATTTTTAAAATGCACAGTGCTTTCTTTCATACTAGGGATGAAAAAAAAAAAAAAAGTTTAAAAATCAAGTGGACTGAGCATGGACACACACAAAGCATATTTTTCCATCTTCCACTTGTTGTGCATAATTTCTATAAAAAAAAAACCAGTAATATAGGGCTCCCAGAAGGCGGAACAGAAAAGTGTTGTTGTCTATGTTTAAGAGAACATGTTGGCAGCTGTCATATGAAAAGAGAGAGCAGTGGGAATTGGTTAAGACCGAAATTGTAAAACAAAAAAAACAAGGAAACAAATTGTAAAAAAAAACAAGGAAAAAATCCTGATTAGTACTGTGTATTGTCATCTAGGTCTTTAAATAGCAATTATACAACAGTTAGTTCCTACCGAGTAATCTGATTGGAAGAGAGCCATTCCACAATTGGTGAGAATAGATGATAACTTCACCGGGATGTTTAACTGTATGTATCATTCCGCGTCATTCCTGTCATAGCAATACTGAATAGAGAGCATCATTTATGCCTAAAGCGAACTAGATAACTAACTTCTAATACAAAGCTGAATACCAAATCAAGGGCGCTACTTTGGTGTGTGGGGAAAAGTTCCTGTACACCATACATTGCGTACTAGCTTTTCATTTAATACCATTTGAGATTTAACCCTTGAACCCGGAAGTTAATGGAGCTGATATTCTAAAGCAGAATTAGAGAAAAGAGAACCTGTGAAGAGAAACTTTACAGATTTACAGGACCGTCCACCACCTCCACCTTTTGACTACATAGTCCTAGTAAGAATTTATAACTACTTTCACCCCTGTTAATCACATTAACTCTCGGTTGCTAATTGATGGTCGCCAGCTCTGCCAGTTGTAGAACTGTTGTATAAAACCAGAATCACCACAAGGTCATGCTGTTGTGCTGGATATCATCACAGCTGTGCTAATATCCAGCACAACAGACCTCCCTCTTGTGTGATACTACTACTACTTCCACTAATAATAATATGAACAAGCAACACAATGGCGTAGTGGTTAGCACTGTGGCCTCGCACCTCTAGGGTCAATGTTTTGATTTGCCTCTCAGGTCTGTGTGCGTAGAGTTTGCTCTCCCCGTGCTTGGTGGGCTTGCTCTGGGTACTCCGGTTTCCTCCCACAGTCCAAAGACACAGTCTCGCAGTCTCAAATTGCCCAAAGTGTGTCTGTGTGTGTATATGCGTGATGGATTGGCACACTGTCCAGAGTGTACCCTGCCTTGTGCCCAAAGTCTCCTGGGATACCCTCTCAGCCCCCCGCGACCCTGTATAGGATAAGCAGTATAGAAGATGAAGAACATACAGAATACTATAAGCAGTATAGATAATGGACGAATGAATAATAATAAAACAGAATAAAAAACAAGTCATTAAAAATCTTCCTGCTGGGATCTAAATCCCACCAGACCGCACCACTCACAATGATCTGCCATGGATCCACAAAGCGAGCACAGACACATTACCACAGAGAGCACCAAGCAGGCCTGAGACTTAGCTTGAAATGATCACGCAAACTCTACGCCAACAACGATGACAACATGGTCTCTGTATCCTACAGCAAGCAGGAGAACACATCACACAGGATGGATAAAAAAAAAACCCTGGCGCCACCGCAAAACCTGGTGCCGTGTACGAATGTAAATTCTCACAATGCAGGAAATTCAAACCATTTTGAAGCAACAAAAAAATGTATGGTTGTTTTGTGGGTAAAACACATTATATTGTGCTTAAAATGAATAAATATGATCTCAGTATGCAGACTTTCAACTTCAGTTTGGGTGTATTAACATTACATCAGGTAAAAAGAGTAAAAATTACAGCACTGTTTCTATAAAGCCTCTTTTTAAATAATTGTGACCTATAAGAATTGGACATCTGGCTCCTCAGATGTTCTATGTTAGTTGTGTTAGTCTCTGATTAGTCTCTCAGTTAAAAGGTCTGTGGTTGAGTTCAAGAGCAACATTTGCCATTTGATGTTCAAAAGTTTGGACGTGTGTGCAACAATATTCTGTAGACATACGAGACAAAGAACACCTTGCAGTGAGCCTTTCTTCTTCTGTGCGCGCTGGGATAGGTTGAAAACGTTTTGCATCTTTTCAACATTTTTTTTGATCGACCTAATTAACACAGCCCTCACATCTGTTCAGACTGACACAATTCAAAACAAGCCGTACAAACTGTTTACATGAATGTTGTTTCATTGGATGTCCCTAAAGTGTTAACGTTTGAATATTAATTAATACTTATTGCCGTATTCGAGTTCAGTTGTTTATTCTAAGTTCATTACTTCAATGGTGCAAAAATAAATAAATAATTGGCCATATCAATTTCTTGGTGCAAACATTCAGGCATCAGTCGCTCCTTATCTCTCACATTTCCTCCTAATGCATACACTCTTCTTCCTTCCTGCTTTTACTTCAATGCTTCTATATTACTTGAACTGATACTCTTTCTTGTTTTCTCTCTCTCTCTCTCTCTCTCTCTCCTTCTCTATCACTATGTCTCTCTTTTACACAAACACACTCTTAGCCCACGTCATTCAGATCTATGAACATCCATTAGCAGCCATCTGTTACCACCTGCAGCAAAAGCCATTACACCTCTCTCCACCTCCAGTGTGAACCTCTCTCTCTCTCTCTCTCTCTTGCTCTCTCTCCCTTTTGCTTCCATCTCTGCCTTGCCTCCTACCCACACCCTAATCACATACACCGCACACACCCAGCTGCACATTATGCTCATTCCCCTGTTAAAGGCACCAGGCAGATAAACATGCCGATGAACCCTCAGGCCAAAGGCAGCGCACATCTCAACACACATGCTCGGAAATCTTTCAGTCTGTTTTCACCAACTAGCCTCTGGTGTCATCTCTCTCAATTAAATCTGGCTACGGCTTTGAAAATCATTACAGATTGCAGATAATAAGGAACGCTCACATTTAATGTCATCTTCCCCCTTTTTCATTATTTATTTTTTTTACATTTTTGTTTATTATAAGTCCTGTATATCACATCAGGGTAAATCATTCATTCAGTCACAATCACAATCAATCATTGTGCCTGACTTGTTCAATGTACATGTTGGAATAGTACATTATAAAGTCACTAATGTGTCCTTTTTCTTTGCATTTGACCTGGTTAATACTTGTACCAGTTTATTTACATTCTTGTAAAGTTATGGATTAGGTCACGGTGTGAGGACTGGAGAAGCAGGAGTCTGGCTTTGGATGGAGCCAATTATATACAGTTTCAGTAAATTGTTGATAGGATCATGTACCCCCAAGGCTCACCCATGCCTGTGCGGTCCCGTGCAAAAAATGTGTGAAAAAAGTCAAAGCTAGCCACGATCACCCAGTGCATCACAGCCTGGCACACACGGTGTCCAGCAGGTAAAGAGCCCAAGGCTGCCAACTATGCTTCTAAACTCCCCAGATCCCAGTCTGATTAAGCACCCATAGGACACCTCAGACAAAATAAATCAGACCCACTGAGGCCCTACTCCGCAACCCACAGCACCCATTGGATCCTCTGCCAACATGGCTGATGGTGCACAGTGAACCAGATTATCTTGTAGTTATTTCATTGAGAGTGAATAAGGAAAAGAAATGAACGATACAATAGCAGGCCAACATTTGTTTAACACTGTTTGAGAATCAAGAGTATCTCAGACTAATGAGAACCCCATATTCCGCACACATAGACTAAAACTACAAGACACATAAGAGCGAGAGCCCTTTTGTCCACTCAGAAGCGGCTCCATAAATAGCCTGTGAACATCAGACTTGTGAGTGAACTGATTGTCGAACATCCAGCTCATCAGGAAAATGACTCTCAAGACTTTTTTTTCACACCATCAGCATCTCCATTTCCAGTTTGTATGCATAGCCATTCTGTGAATTTTCATCTTTTGAATAAGCCTTAGGTTTTTTTTTTCTACTTCTTCTTCTTTTCCGATGCTTTTCGGTGTACACTTTTTTGCGCCTTTTCAGAGGCAGCCTAGCCGTATCCAGCACAATCCCTCATTAAGTTGACTGTTTGGGACAATGCACGTGTGTCTAAGGAAGGACGTGCCAGGCTTTCAGGCTCTTGCTGTTAATAGCTGCGCGGCACTCTTGACAAGGACCGAAATGGCTCCTGCGCACAAACTGCTTGTTCACGTAGCATCTGCTCCTCTCCTTCTCTCATTCCTATGGAAGAGGAAGACAAGGGTAGGAAATTGACTGGAAATTACTTTTTTCCTCCCCCAACCACTAAAGACAAGACATATAAAAAGATGCATTATGATGTGCATCCCTCTGTTCTGTATATTTGAGAGAGAGAGAGAGAAGTTGATAGAGATACTTTCCTTAAATTCTTTGAAAAAAATTTTTTTAGGGGGGCATGTTCTGTTTATGGATGTAGTTAGAAATGATTTACTACTTTTGTCATCTTGTTGTTTTGCTTGCCTGCAGGCTACAATTGAAGGAGGTTATTTTGTGCAAAAGGGGCTTTTAAGAGCATGCTCCTCTACAATCTGACAGGATTTGTTGTCCGCACCTCGTACGACCTTGGGTAATAATAACGAGTGTATGCAGCGTGTGAACGAAAAGCAACAACAAAGAATCTCACAGGGGTGTGTGTAATGGCTAGAGACTTACAAGGCATGGTCTTCATGAAAGAAATTTGTGAGTATGCATGGGAAATATCACGGGCCACTCAAAGCAGACCGTCCTTGCTGCATTGACCAAGCATCCTAGGAATGACCCAATAGATATCTGCTCTTTTCTTTTTCCTTTAGAGTTTTTTGTCATTTTATACCCTGAATCCAACAGGTGGAGATATTGGGCTGTAACTTTTCTCAGACAGGCCTTTATCACGCGCGCGCACGCTCGTTCACGGACTGACTTTTATGTCGGGGAGGTATTTGAAGAGCAAACATCTTCACCACAGGGTAGGTCACGGGCAAACAGGCTCTTTGATTTGCGTTTGAGCCATTGGAATTAAAGTGGCTATGTGACAGGAATGTGCGGAACACACAGAAAATCACAGCTCTGACCGAGTCCTCTGCCGATACCAAAACTCCACACAACTGCCTACAGACAAAAAGGGGAAAGAATGGACTCTGAAGATGAAAACGGTATTCTTTCTCCCTTTCTTCTTCTCTTCTTGTTCTTCTTTTAAACAAGCTGGGATCAGTGTTAGGCTGGAAAGCAAGCTGTCACAACTACAATGAGTGCATAGGAGCCATCATCTCTCTATTATGCATGTGACAGCTTGCTTCTCAGGCTTAAATGTACATTTTGTGAAGGGAAGAAAAAAACAAGGTGTTAAGTCCACTGTTTAAACTGTTATAAAGATGACTGAAGAAGTGAAGGTTCCGTTCTTTACAAGCAGCACTCAAGAAGAGCCAGGTTTGAAGACTGCTTTGGAAAGTGGAAAGTAACACTTTCCGTAGTGGTTATAGGGCTACATAACACCCGTATTAGACATTAGTGGTGGGTCGTTCATGAACGATTCATTCTTTTTAAACGTGTCTTTAACATGACTCTGAAGAACGAGTAGTCTCGGAGAGTGATTCGTTCATTTTCTACTGGACGCACAAAACCTCAGTAGGCTACAATATGTACAGGAAACAGAAATGAGTAGTTACCTTTGAGTCTTTTGGTCCAAATCGCTCGTTCGTTTGTCACGTGACCATAGACGCTATGCAGTACAATAGATTCAAAAGAACGAACGACTCAGACCAGAAGATATGAGAGGTGAGCTGCTCATTCTGTTTATCATAATATATCCTCAGCTGCATTGTAATATTTTCATTACTGGAACTATAGCCAAAATGTGTGTATGTAGACATGTAACATTTTGTTTTATTTCTGATCAAAAGAGCGAAATGAACTAAATGACTCAAAAAAAGATTTGTTTCTTTTGATGAACGAGATTCAAAGAACCGAGTCACTAAAATGATTCAAACTTCCCATCACTACTAGACATTCACAAGATAAACACATATGGGCTTATTTCAGTCGACTAAAGGACACAAGTCGGCTTTTGTCAAATTTTTATGTTTTTTTTTTAGACATGATATTGTGTTATAGGACTTTTTGTGCTGACTTAATGACATAATTGGATTTTGTAGCTCAGTGGCAAGTCTTACAATCAAGTCAAATAATATTAATAATGTGATTATGACTTTCAGGCATTGTTGGCTCAGTGGTACAGTACAGGGCTTGACATTGGCACCCGCCCACCCGCCAAATGCGGGTGAAATTCGGCTGTGGCAGGTAATAACTTTAGTCTCACTAGCCACTTTGGCGGGTAGTTTATTCTTTGGTATGACAATA
>JAQMYL010000036.1:23159566-23177336 GCA_030014365.1 Clarias pachynema
TGATACAGTGTATGCTGTCATTTATAAGTAAATCTAGATATAACAAACATTAACGTATCATGGTGAAGAAAAAACTGTGATTTTCTGGTAACAAAATTGTGGCTAGTAAAAAGGCTAAATGGCTAGTGACTCCGGAAATCCACTAGCCACATTGGCCAGTGAGCAAAAAAGTTAATGTCAAGCCCTGGTACAGTAGTCTTGGTCCCAGCCAATACCCCACGCCCAGCTAGGGAATCCTTACTAATGGCCCCAAGTCTGGATAAAAATGGGAGGGTTATGTCAGGAGGGCATTTGGTGTAAAACCTGTGCCAAAATAAAAAAAACGTGCAGCTTAAATGATCCGCTGTGGTAGCTCCTAATAAGAGCAGGAAAAAGAAGAACACTGTGATTACAACTTCCCAAGTTATGTTACATCAGAAAAGAGTAATGAAAGGCATTTCTAAAAGGCGTTCTTTAGAGCGTTTGTGAATTACGTGAAGATGGAATTCAAACCCTCATGACATGATGAGATTTGGTTCTGTATGTTAACATGTTCCCTTTCGAAACAGACCACACGAATTAAAACTTTAGTTTAGTTTAGTAAATGAAAAAGTATGAGCTTTTTTTTTTCAAACATGCAAGATTTTTTATCACCCTTTAACTAGGACAATGTCAAAGATGAGCAGACAATGTGTTTTTCAAGTTATTTTATATTTGAGCCATTAAGTCATTAGTGGTCTTTAGTGACAGGCTTCTGACGCATCATTTGAAATATCACTTTACTTGACAAAAAATTATATACATTACTCATGGAGATGTGTGAAAAGGCCATATCATGCATGTGGTTCTCAGTCAGTCAGTCAGTCTCCCATTGTGGCATTGAACAGTGACTAGTAAAACACTCTTCTGTCACATAACCACTAACTCACACACCCTCACTCCACCCTCTTCAAAGTGGATAATCTTCAAACATTTTACTCTGTAGCAAGGTTTTGCTGCTAACAAGCCAATGCTGTGAGTAAGAACCGCCCCTGGGCAAAACATACAGTATATACAGTACTGTACTAGAGAGCCTTTCACTTAATACACAGGAGGCTAGAACGGAAGTCATGGAAAATGTTTTTCACAGAAGTGACAAGCTAACTCTCGGTTACTGATCACACGGTTGAGAATTTGAGCCTTGCTATTTCCAAACTGACAGTGATGGTCTTAAGCGAGTGCCTTCACTCTTTCTGCTAGAAGATGCTGCATCATGCGTTTGGAACCCAACTGCCTAACAAGCTGGGATATGTGAAGGAAAGAATTCCACTTTGCTGTAATATATAAAGGCTTTCTTTCTATCTTCTTTTATTATAAAGGAATATTCTTTGCCTAGTAGCTAGACTGTTTTATTTGTGTGGATAACACTCTGGTTCACAAAGCTCCGAAACACCAGTTTTGATTTGATAATAATAAAAAAAAATTCATAATTGCAGCATGCATTGTACATATAGCATTGTGTATATTGCTGCTGCTTTTTAAAGGAGAAATGTGAATCTCTCTCTCTCTCTCTCTCTCTCTCTCTTAGTTTACTGAATGTAGACGTGCTGTCCAAAACCGTCTCAGCTTCTGATTTCAAACACCTGCTACATAATTAAGCATTTCCTGGAGGAAACAAAAAACAACCAATTATTTATTATAGTCAGTGCATGGCAATATTACCACTCTGGTGATGTAACATAACGCCATGCACATGTCTAGTGAAGTAGAAAGTATAGATATTTGTAGTATGATGTTGTTTAGAAACATAAAAAACGTAAAGTTAAGTACAGATACATGAAATATATACCTAAGTACAGTACCTTCCACCTCTGACCAGGCCTTCAAAAATATTTCCTCAAATATGACCTCATGTAGAAGATCCCCACTGCTGGCCTCTGTTGTCTGAAGGGCGTGGCTTGGCAGTAGCTCATCTAAACCAGTATGAAAATGTATCTTGTAAAGACAAAACTGCAATAAAGAAGTCTAATCTCATGAAGTTCCGTACTACAGCAAATTATTCAAAATAATAAGTCTGCCAAAAAAGATGTATTTTT
This sequence comes from Clarias pachynema, assembly GCA_030014365.1. NCBI lineage: Eukaryota > Metazoa > Chordata > Actinopteri > Siluriformes > Clariidae > Clarias > Clarias pachynema. The sequence continues at coordinate 23,161,621 of JAQMYL010000036.1, forward strand.
ATATAATACATTTATTTAATATATTTGATGCAAATTCTGATTTGCAAATTTTGTTTTCTGAATGTGAAAATCCTGAACCTTGGCCAACATTAGCGAGCTCCCTGAGAGACGAGTGTCTTTTTCAGACATATTCATGGTGTGTCTCTGTACAGACAGTTTGTCTGGCATTCACTTCCTCTTATCTCCTTAACTGGCCATTCTCCTGTTCACACCTCCACCAATGGCACTACTTGTCCTTTGGGACTGCTGCCATCAAATATCGCTACCACTTTCCCTTGCGTTTTTCACTTTTCGTCGGTTTTTATTCCAGCATTTGTTTTGTCTTTGGACTTACTTTGACCCTGCTGCTCAGATGTACAGCCTGTGCTGTCTAAAATACATTATTCAAATAGTGGACGAGACATCAAAATATACAATTTACATTTTACATAAGAAAACATGCTGTAGGCTATGTTTGGAAGCTATGAATTGTTCCAGAATGGAAGTCATGCTGTCTGAATGCAGTTGCAAAACATCTCATATGGAACTTTGGGTTGTTCTGGAGGAGTCACAGGTCATGTTTATAGCAGAGGTCAGATCACAGGTTAAACAAGTTTGATCCATAAACATGATTCAAACGGACAGGTGAGAATCTAGACATTTTAAGACTAGAAGATGGGATCAGCTTGAAAAAAAATAGGAGCTATTGTCTGAACTCCAGTGGAGCACACTGGAGAACCCACTGATGAACGCTAGGTTGCTTTATCACCGCGTCACAGATTAGACAGACGAGTATGCGCTCGATATACGCAGGCATATATTGTAGAACATAAAGACACAGGTGATAAAGCAGAGACTAAGGACAATCAAAAGAAATCTTCATCTTAAGTCATCATTAAGTACATGTGGCTGTTGAGTGTCACATGTTCTCCTTATGTGATGTTAGGTCTTTCTTGGTTCTCAGGTTTTATCCCACTTCCTATAAACTTACATGTAGAGGAATTGGCTTTAACATTGAATCAGTGTGTATAGTGTTCTGCCATGGACTGGCATCCCATTACTACAGTATGTCCAGAATTTCTGCAGTTGCCTCTAGATCCAGCGTGAACTGACCAGGATAAAGTGCTTACTGAAAATCAATGAATAATGTATAAATGAATATGGCTGTTTCAGTGCCCTGGCTTTTCAAAGATGGAAAGCGCTTACTCCATGAGCTTTAACCTACCTACCTCGCTTAGACTGTATTTAAAATAGTGCTGATTCATCTGCACTGATTTTGTATTTTATGTATACTGTATGTATACTGTATACAATACTGTGGAAAAGTCTTGATCCACGCCTTACTTTTTATAGTTTGTGGTCTGTCAGGTAAAGCGAATAACATTTTCTTTATATTGACACCAGTCAGCAAGTGAACAGTCAGTTCTTGAAGTTAAAGTGCAACTTACAGGATTTAAAGTATCAGCTGCTAACACCTTGGTGCCAGATACCACAGCACACCTTCAGAGGTCTTGTGGAGGTCAATGCCTTGACGGTTCAGTGTTTTGGATGACACAAGAGGGACCTACACAACATTAGGCAGGTGATTTTATAGTGATGGCGGTTCATACTTTATTTCTGAGCTTACTGTTTCTCCAAAGAAGAAACAATTAAGTTGGCCTTCTTTGCTCCTGTTTAGACCACCGTTTGGCCTTCACTACTTAAATTGCTTTGTGTTTCAGAATAACAACATGTAATAAATGAATAAAGGTCAATGGAAATTCCAGCGTTCTACTAGAAACTGAAGGCATCATTGCTATGTTTAAGGTCCTAGACATTCTTTAATACGTTATATCAAAGGCTGTGATTTTGGTATCTAAGTGTCCGTTGTACACTAAGAAACTGTTTAGTGCATTATGCAGGAAAACGTTACTGCATAGCCTCCCTACTCCATTCCATCATACATGAGCTCACAGTCCGAGCACATTTCCACGTCCTGCTCGCAGTTTTGACAGCTTGTCATTTCGAGATGGCATCACACAGCGTGAAGACCCGGCCTCCTTATTGATTGGCAGTTGTTTTTCTTTCTTTGTGATGGGAGTGTGTGACGATGCGAGTGGGTCTGCATGTGTGGCAGGTGTCTTGGAACACATTGCAGGTGTGAATTGGAAAGCTTTCCTCGCGTCTGACTGTCATATTGCAGGTGTGTGCGCGAGTGTGTGCATGTGTGTTTTGCCACACTCTCCCGCAGGCCTAACAAATGGGGAAAACGGTGAAGCGGCCTCTGACGGGCTACTGGTTATGCCCGTGTAATGGCAGAAAAGCCTGAAGGAGAATTGCCAACTTTGACTTTGAGAAAATAACCTTCGAGATGGCGACGCATGCGCTGCCCGTGTCTCGCTCCTTCCCTCCCTCACATTCTCCTCTTCCTCCCCCTCTTGAGATCTCTTGCTTCAGTAATCCAAGTGACTTGAGATAAAAGGCTGTGGCGTCGCCTCCACTGTCTTCACACCTTTAATACAAATTAATCCCCCATATTGATTACAAACGTACAAGCTTATGTGCGGCTTATCAAAGTAAGCTTGCACCTGAGGTAAACCATTCCACCTTCTCTGCACACGCCTTTTACTTCACAGGGCACTACATTTCCCAGCATGCCCTTTTTTTTTTTAAATGCTTTTTTGTTAAATACTCGATTAAACAGCCTTTTTAGCGATTAGCTGCTTTTGATTAATTATAAACCCTTGATGCGGGGCTGGTTCCTAACCTCCCAGTGAGCTTATATCTTATTGAAGTTATGTAATATGATAAATGTTGTTTGATATTCTGTGTGTTTCAGTGCTTCCGCAAGGCTGCCTGTGTGTCTGGGTTTATGTAACCCCTCACCCCATTCTGTCCTGGTTTGCCCTATCTTCTGACCTTGTGCTCTGCTTCCTGTCAGTCTGTTTGTCTTTAGTGTGTCCTCGCTGTTGTATAAATGATTACAGGTGTAAGATCTGTGTTAAAAGAATCCCAGAGTCAGGGTTAGAATGATAAAGAGGCTTTGTTTATCACTCATATGATCTCAAGGAGATATACAGTAGATACAGTCACAGACTCACTATTCCTATACTTTCATTCATTATTTTAATCCAAAACGAACATAAAAAAGGAAACAAAAAAACAGCACTGATACAAATCCCGCCAGGTCGTGCTTTTCACCCTAGGTTTCATTTTGCTCTTTTCATCCTCACTAAATGTAATCTGTTTGGCTTTATTAATGTTCTACAGGTCCAGCTGTGCTCACATCTCTGACCTTGTCTGTAAATATCAGCTGTGACACAGCCGGACCACTGAGGCTCTCTTTCTCTCCAAAACATAAAGGCTTTAAAAAATGGCGTGTCCAATGCAGGTCAACCTTTGACCATAGAGAAGGTCAAATCTAGCACACTGGCAGGTTCTAACTAGTATTTGTCTCATGGATGTTGTACACCATGAAATCTTATTGTAAATCCAACTGTAAAACGTTTAGCATGATGCACCCTTCATTAATAAATGAAACAGTGTAATGATAGGATCATGTGATCTGATCTAAGCAGAGTAACTAATTTACTGTTATACATAATGAACAATCACACCAACACCAACAAAGAATATATTATTTTCTCATTACAGCACGGCCCATCCTGTGTTATTGCTCAGTTAGATCTGACCATTGCTTAACTTCTTGTAATAACATGAAATTGGCCAATTTCACTTTCTTGTTACAGCTCATAGCCAGAACTTGCTAGTTTGGATCCCTTTATAAAAGGGAAACACTCATAGGATTCAATATAAGAAAAGAAATTATGATACTGCTTTTTCCTTTACTTTTAGAGATATTATTCTACATTTTGTAAAATACACAGCCCTTATAAGTATATATATATACAGTATATATGTTTTCCCGCTTTAAGACCTGCAGTCAGACAGCATTCTTCACCGGTAAAAGGCAGCATCAGTACAGAAACTCAGCTACAGGCTGAGGGATGCTGAGAATTCCAGGCTCGTGTGTTTACTGTCTACTGAACACAGTGTGAAACTGGAACGGGTTCTTTCTTACTATGTCCTTGTCAGTATCAGCCAGGTTGCTTTATTTATTGAATAATTAAAAGAGAAGGATGGAATGATCAGTAAGCTATTAAGTAAGTTCAAAACCATGTGTCTGTAACTACGAGCTTATTGTGTTATTGCACAACAGAGTGGTTTAATTGGCTTTTAGATTCGACTTGTTTCAACCTTTTCATTTTTTTCAGCAGAGAGAGATTTTCAGGCCACAGAGGAAATTAGGAAATTAACTGCTGAATGAATATAAGACAAAAATATATATATTTTAAAAAGCTATATAAAACAGTAATTAATCCCAGAACTCTAAAAGCTCCCACATGGCAAAGACAAGGCGGCAGGAAGGAGGATCTGTTTACACAGTGTCCTGCAGTGGAGGAAAGGAGCTGGGTGACAAAGAATACACAGTATTTTCTAGTTAATGGGTGTGCTTTATGGGTGAGATCAAAAATATGATGTTTTAAATCAGCCAAATAAAAAGTCATGCGTAAACGTGTGTCTGCCAGCAATGCTAGATCTTATACCGTAGGCCAGATTCCCCCCTGGGCCCCCAGGCCCGTTATCAAGAGGATGAGTAGTTTGTTTTAGAAAGAGGCAGTACATACATAGTACAGCTATGTTGAGAAATATGCACTTTTAATTTCATACTGTCTCTGGTAACATCGAGGATGTAAGAAACCACTGGGAAAAAATGTGTAACTTACATGAGCAACAGAAACTTTACAAAGTGAAGAAAACTCTACAAATTGAGGAAACATTCTTGGTGTCACTGAAACAGATGCAAAAGGTAAATAGTTAACATATAATAGTGCCATGGAATATTATGTGAATGAATGAGAGAGAGAGAGAGAGAGAGAGAGAGAGAGAGAATTTTTATGTTAAAAAAGGGAGTGTAAAAGAATTAAACCTAGTACATTTGAATTAAGAAACTGAATTAAATCGAATTATTAATTAGTAACTGAACTTAATTAAATCATTACTTAATAACAGATTTGAATTAAAGTATTATGTAATAACTGAATTGAATTGAATTATTACTTGAATCAATTCTTTGCTTAATAACTGAAGTGATTTGAATCATTACTTAATAACTGAATTCAATAGAATTATTAATTAACTGAAGTGAATCAAATCATCAGTTAATAACTGAAAGGAATTGAATCATTACTTTATAAATGAACTGAATCAAATCATTACTTCATAACTGAATTGAATTGAATCATTGCTTAATATCTGAAGTGAATCGAATCTTTCCTTTATAACTGAAGCAAATTAAATCATTCATTTATAACTGAAGTGAATCAAATCATTAGTTAATAACTAAAAGGAATCTACCCATTATTTTATAACTGAACTGAATCAAACCATTGTTTAGCTATATAATGTTTTTCAATGTATCATATAATGTACACGGGGGGGTGGGGGGGGGGGGGTACAGTACATCGCAAATATAAAGCTTGTCACAAAATATTCAAACTATGTTCAAGCTAAATTTGACCTGATTTAAATGTAAATGCAGATATATATATATATTTTTTATCGAGTCTATAAAGTCACCAGACACAGAAACGTAAGCCTAGCCAGATCAAAAAGTTAAGAACAGAACTTGGGACTGGGTGCGTATCAGGACTGGGATGCCACTGGGATACAGCAAACAAGACACAGGATCTATTTTACTATTTTCACTCATTTAACAACAATAACAGCTTTATCCTGGGCCGGGTTACAGCGGTGTAAATAGCAAATTTGCTTTTATTTGTCAGAAAATATAGCAGGCAAGATGGTCACTGGTCGAAAAAAAAAACTCTTCTTTAACAGACATAAGACTGGTAATTACTGGTAATGAAGAACACGAATACAATTTAAATCTAGAACCCAAACCGTCACTGATTGTTTTATTTAGCTCTTATACAGTAATGCATATTACTTACTAATCAAATATAGAATAGTAACCTATTATTTATCCGATAACTAAGTGAGCACTGGAGTTCTGGAGCTGTGGAAGAAACATATGTTTCTCATAGGTTTATTTCTTCCAGTTTTCACACGCAGATGGAGTAGAAAGTATAAACCAGTCCTTGAAAAATCAGTCACGGGAAAACACAGCATTTGTGGACAGAGTTAAAGCTGATGAAAATAAGATGGAAAAAAAGAGTGGACAGATTTTTTTCTTCTCCTTCATTATGAACTGTGTCAGCTGGCCTTGACCTGCCCTGATTGATGCTCGCGAAGGCGGCGGCTCTTCATCACGAGCGCTTCTCAAGTGGCTTTTACCTGATTACGCTACAGATGAGAGTTTTAGCGGCTCTCGCTCTCTCTCACTCCTTCTCTCTCTCTCTCTCTCTCTCTCTCTCTCTCTCTCTCTCTCTCTCTGTATCTCTTCATTTCTTTCTCTCTGCCTTTCCTCAGCCTCCTTCATTAAAGCACAGCTCATTTATTTGGATTCAGGCTTCAGATGGTTTCACAGCGTTTTTCTTGGAGTCCTGTCCATTAAATGGGAAGGTCAAGTCTCCCTGAACGGGTTCCATATCAGTGCTTCTCTCTCTCTCTCTCTCTCTCTCTCTCTCTCTCTCCTGTCCTGCGCTTGTTCTGTCTCCCACACCCACATATACATATCTGTCCACTTGAGGCCTCTGTTTTAATTTGTCCCCAATCTGCTGTAATTGCTTTGAGAGCTGGCTCGCTCTGCATGTTCCATCTCAAGCGTCTTCCTCCTGTGTGTGTGTGTGTGTGTGTGTGTAAGACACATCACTGCTGACAGGAACAACCACACACACGCACACACACACACAAATGCTGGCGACACGCATTGTCAAACACAGCTGTTGTCTTTTGGTGAAAGCTCAGACATTAGAGCGCTGTCATCCTCTGCAGCTTCACTTCTCTTACCCCCGCCTGTGAAGAAAGGAATAAGAGTCCTATAGTATAATTGTCTGCTCAGTAGCGGTGGACGACCTTTGGTTTCTGCCGAAGCAGTTTCTTGATCGGAGCAGGAAATCTAAACGCTACAAGGAAGCATGAGCAAAGAAAAGGGCACCGTGACAGCAGGTTGAAATAAGCAGTCTATCCTGTAGAGAGAGAGAGAGAGAGAAAGAGAGAAGGAGACTGAAGGATAAAGATAATATCACAATATCAATCTAGAAGCATGCATCCAGCTGTCCTCTCTCTCTCTCTCTCTCTCTCTCTCTCTCTTTTCCCATTCCCCCTCGATTCAAATAACTCAAATCGGCGAAGTAATTACGCAGTTAAAAAATGAAAAACGAACATAATCAAGCAGACAAAGTTATTAAGCCGTTATGAAGCCTAGACAAAGACGGATAGCGGTCTTTTTCCGGACCATACAGAATCCAAAGAAGGAACATTCTCGTGTCGTACGTTACTTGGCTTTCATTCGGCGTAACCAGATTCTGTTTTTGGTTTTGTTTTCAATAGATCGGAGTAAATAGTGCCTGTTCTCCTAGAGAAAATATTTCTTTTTTGCATTTCTGTTGTTCAGCATCTCATCCTCTTTGGGTATCGTCCAGGTTTGACCACAGTGCATGCTCAGCTTTTTTTATGGAGCGAGGGGGGCAAAGTGGCAGACTGTGTGTGTGTGTGTGTGTGTGAGAGAGAGAGGCTCTCTTCGGCCCACTCATGCTTTTGTACAAAACCTATTTCCACCAGTGTCAGCACTTACTGCACCTACTGTATGTGTGTATGTGTGTGTGTGTGTGTGTGTGTGTGTGTGTGTGTGTGTGTGTGTGTGAGTGAGAACAGGTACACTTGGATATGTGTGTATTGAAGGTAAAATAATATATGGACATGGTGTGTACAGTCATAGTTAAGGACAAAGAAAGATGTCCGTGTGTTGCTTGTAGCATGAAGGGAAAGCAACCAGGTCCCAGTCGTTTCCAACGGCGCCGTCCGTGCAAGAACACTGCGTCCGCGCGCGACTCGTTATTTGGCACTGCAGCGTTTGTTTTGTGAGTGTGCGCGAGCGTGTGTCCCGAATGTTTACACCCAGTCGGAAGCATTATCCCGTGTTTATTCCGTTCGCTCCCACTTGTTTTCTCAATAGACTTTTAATTACGTTCAGACAACCGCAGTCTAAATGATTTGAAGTGAACAGGAGAGCAGCCTGCCAGGCTCTCGCTCTACACTCTCAGTGGAACGGACTGGATAGAGAGCCGAGATGTCCCGCTTCCAGCACGGAGAAGTGTGACATATTCGGCGATCTCCTGAGAGAAACAAGTGCCCTTTTTTTTTTTTCCTTTTTTTTTTGTAGGACGAGCCAACTTTATACCAGCCAACTGTTTCTGAATCATTGCTGTATTTTTGGAAATGTTCGATTTCTTTTCTCAACGAGCAAAGCAGAGATGCATTGTTTTAAGGACATACTTTTTTTTATTTTTATGTAATATGTCTTGTTTACAGATCCCAGAAGAGTGTAAATGAAAGCAATAGGTCAGACAAATATTTCTGGACAGTGCGTGTCAGAGGAAGGAACACGTGGAGGGTTTGCTGTTGCCGCTGTTTTGTCGTGGGGACATGTGCCGCCTGGCAACGGTCTCCGTGGAAACGAGACGCAGGGAGGATGCAGGCTGAGAGGAAGCGTGAGCGTGGTAAAGGGAGACAATTCCGTCATCGCGAACAGACGCACACGTTTACGTAGATACACACGTTCTTGTTCTTCGTGTGGTGTTTGGTGGAGAAATATGAGGTACTGTCAAGCCCTGTTTAGGAAAAAAAGAGAGAGAGAGAGAGAGAGAGAGAGATAATATTGCGGAAGCACAAACACTTCAGTCGTTAAGATAAAAAAAGACAGTGGTATTAGGAGAACGTTTTAAAAGTAGTGAATTCTGAGTCAGAGCGAAACTTTCAGTTCAGCCAGACAATTCGAAAAACAGACAGAAGATGACTTTTTTGCTAAAGTTTAAATGTTTAAAGGTCCTCACATCTCTCTCTCTCTCTCTCTCTCTCTCTCTCTCCATCTGTTATTGTAGTTGTGTTCTGACTCAGTAGTTCTGGTGATTGGGTTTAATCCCAGCTGAACGCGCTGGAGAGAATGAAGCAACTTTCGTCGCCAGGCCTGAGCGAACGCCGGTCCAGGTCCATTGCTGCGGCTCTCGTCGGACAAACTGACCTGAGAGCAGTGTTGCGGCACGCCTCTGTAAACAGAAAGTTAATCACTATTCTCGTGCTGCCCCGGACAGGTTAAAGGTCTCGGGTTAGGGCTGCTCTCGTTGGCACGGCTCATGCTCACTTTGCTCTGAAAGATCAGCCAGGTTGGAGAAGCAGTAGAGTGTAAGACAATAATAAATTCTACAATTCACTCAACTAGTGGAAGGTTTTGTTTATCGTACAGCGCAGGAGTCTTAAATAAAATAAAGCTAAAATAATTTCAAAAAAGTACGATAAAGAAAAAGAAACAGTGGTGAATTCTTTTTAAAAAGTGAATATTTGGTTTGGGCGTAGTGGTCAGCACTGCGGTCTCATACTGTAACTTCAGGGTTGAGGGTTCTAGTCCTGCCTCAGGTCTACAGTACGTGCGTAGAGTTGGCATGTTGCTCTGGTACTCGGTAGGTTTCCTCCAAGTGCTCCAGGTTTTCTCCATCACACCAAGACTAGTGAGATTAGTCTCATCGTCCATGGTGTGTGAACACGTATGTGCCCTGTGATCTATTGGCGCCCTGTCCAGGGTGAACCCAATCTATTGTGGTTGAGATACTGTAGCTCAGTGGTTAAGGCATTAGGATGGATAAAGGTTCGAATCTCACGATTGCCAAGTTGTCCCTGTTGGGCCCTTGAGCCAGGACCTTAACCCTCAACTGCTCACATTTATAATAAAATACGAATGTAAGTCGCTCTGGATAAGGGCGTCCCGCCAAATCCCTAAATGTACAATACCCAAAGTCCCTTGGGATCGACTTCAGGTTTTCCACAACCCTAAACAGGATAAGCAGTATAGAGAGTGCGTGAGAATATTTAATTTGACAAAGCTTCGAGTTACTCAGTAGGTACATCTTCGTGTGGTTTTACAATACTGTATACTTCGGGATAAGATTTATTTTTGCTAATATAATGAAAGTTCTGCTGCGGTTTTTCTGGATACTCTGTCTCACTTTGTTTCTGTTTGTGCAGGTAAAAGCCAACAGCATTCATTATCATATTTGTGTGCCTTTGTTTGAAAAGTGGTAGCCTCTCGAGACCTGAATATCCTCATATAAAGACATGACATTTTCTCCCAACTGCGCTCTTCTCGTGACATTTTAAAACGAGTACCTCTAGGTAGAATTTCTTTTGCTGAACTTTTACCTGTTGAAAGACATTGATTAAGTTCATAGTTATCAGGTGCTAAAAATAAAGAGAAGGAATGTACATAGCAGTAGAGTCCGGCGCTCAGGTGATGCTACTTTGTTTATTTTTATTAGCTTTTTTTTTTTTTTTGTAGAAGTAATGTTTGGAAACCAACTCATCCATTCATTTTCTGTACTGATTGTGCCGTATTATAGAGTTGTGGGAGACCTGCAGCCAGGGATGCCAGGGAACTTATGGCACAAGGGTAGAGGTTCACCTTGGACAGGGTGCCACCCCATTGCAGGGCACAAGCACAGGCACGCACACACACACACACACACTCACACACACAAAATCATACAGTACAGACAATTTAGAACTGTTAATCAGCCTACACTGCAAGACTTTGGACTGTTTCTGGAGGAAACGCATCGAGATCAGAGGCAAGATTCAAACCCCTAACCCTGGAGTTGCAAGGCGACAGACGGTGCTAACTGCTAAACCACCGTGTCATCAATGATGCATGTTAATAAAATAAGCCTTTTGGAGTAAATAAGTTTGAAATAAAACGGACAGTTACATACTGTACACACTGCATGACACGACAGACATGAATTGCACCAAATACAGAAAAAACAGACGTCTGGCTACAGGGGGAAACTCAATAACACCTACTGTAGATGGTATACGGTGTGACATTAGCTTGCTGGATAACGTACAGTAAATACGTGATGAAGAGATGGTGTGGTAGTGTAGCGTCAAAGCTCCCGAGCTTTTGGTTCTGGCTGTCTGTGGTTTTTGTCTACATGATTTTTTTTCTTTGTTAACTTTAGAGAATATCTAGCCTAAGTCTAACAAAATCTTTTGAGTCTGTTTGGAAGCTGTCCACAGGAAGCAGAACTGATCTTCTGGTCTGATTTCAGCTAAAACTTTGTGTTCTATAAATGGTTATGAAGAACGCAGGGTTACGCCAGAGGATCTTTCCGTGTTTGTGTGCATATTAATAGATTATTCTGATTCAATCACACCCCCAGGAAGCTGCAGCTATACATGATAAATGCAAAAGTTTATTTCTTTTACATTCAGAGTGAGAGCACGGGCAGAGTGGCAAAAGTGAGCACGAAATAATATTAGCGTAGAGTAATAATACGAGGTCAGCCATGCCGATGCTCTATACAACACGCTGAGTGACATAGTGCCTCACGAACCTGAGCTATTCTGTGCTTTATCTAACATTTATTTTCCTCTTTTAGAGCAGTTTAGATATCCGCTCAACCCTCTTGCTGATTTATACACTGTAGCTTATGTCCATCTATTCTCAAGACAGCAGTACATACAGGAAGATGCGTGATTGATTGGGCCAGAGTTACACACACACACACACACACACACACACACACACACACACACACACACACAGACAAATATGCTAGCAGGTGTAAAGGAAACAGGATGCAAGACAAAAGACCTAGACGAGGTGGAAAGAAATACAGGAAAAAAACAATCTGATAGAAAATCGATACAACAGAAGAGGGAAAGACACCGAGAAGGACTTGCAGGGAAAGAGAGAGAAAAAATTGTAGACTAATGGAATCAAATCAACGTTAACAGATAATGTTTAAGTTCCAGAACACAGAAATACCTTGACATTACTTTGCATGCACAAACACACACACATAGTGCACACAGCTTAAATCTACATCCAGTAATTCTGGAAATATTAACTCATTTCCCACACCAGTGCTATGGCCCCACAGGACCAGGTTCAGAGTTTCGGGTACATCATATACTGGAACATTTAAAGTGCAGATGCCATCATCTCATCTGCAGCTAAAGCACTTCAGTTGGATTCTTTCACTCAGAAATCATCGCAAATATAATACATTATAAAGTAAGAAAATGTTAAAACCAGTAGTACGAAAATAAAAAATGATGTACCTTTATACATAAACACATTCCAGTTAAAAAAAATAGAATCCCTTTTCCAGATCCAGTTCCAGAATTTGCCATGTGTTACAGAATGCAGTATCTCACACGTTTTCTCTCTGATACTGTAGCTGAGCCATTGTTTTTGATCAGCATCCTCAGATAGCAGGAGACTCCGATCCGGACCCATAGCGAACGTGATGCAGATCTGCTGGAGTCGTCTGCTACAGTATCTGCCATCTCTGGTGCTGACCTTCATAAATGTCCACAACCACTGATAGTTTGGATACATTTCCATTTTTTACTTCTGTGATTTACTTCTTTTTTTTTTCCAGTTTGTTGCTTATCCTGAACTGTAACAGCTGAAACAATACTATTGGATAATACAAATCCATGGAAATGTAAAGGAGTGTAAAGCACAGTTCAGTGGAGGACCCCCTTGCTCTGAACATTTTTGTATTTTCCCAGTTCCCTGTACACCTGATTAAATTAATCAGCTAATAAACATTTTCTGAGCCGAAGTGGGTGAGATAGAGAAGGGAAACACTAACATGTGCTGGACAGGGGAAACCTTAGGACCAGGGATGGGAACCACTGGGCCAGCTCCCACTTCCACTACTTTTGGTACAAATGGTTTGTCAGGGTGCCGGTAAGACCGGGTGGTGAAAAGGACTCAATTGCAGAGACCAGATAAAGTTCAGCAGTTTATTAAAAGTTCAGGTTTTAGTCAAGTTAGCATTTTGTGAATGAAAAGGATGAAGTGAGCGGCGTGGAAGTGAGCAGATTGTGTTCACGGTGCTGTGAAGCAAAATAGTTAGTTCCAATAGCATTTGACTTTTATTACAATAGCAGATAAAAGTCAAATCTGTAAATCTGCACAAAGAACCGAGCAAAGGTATTCGAGGAAGCAGATGAAGTCTTGTGAATCAGAAGCGAAAGCACAGATCAAAAGTGCTAGGAAGAGGAAACAGAGGTCGGAGCGAAAGTGATCTGAGCTGCAATCCATTCCCAAAAAACATGCACGGAATACTAAGTACTAAGATACATAATCCAAAAGAACGAGGGTCAAAAACTAACAAAGTTGATCTGTGAAGAAGGAGTCAGGGTCATTGGCAAAAGAAATTCCAAACCATGATCAAGGAGAAAAGAAGCATCCAAAAATCTGAAGCAAATCCGTGATGCATGATTTCAGGTGAGGACGAAAAACCAGAATAATTCAAATGAGGTACTCTGGTCACATGAAGTGTTCCCGGTGTTTTTTTTTTTTTAAACTGAGTAGTAACTGCCAGACGGACTTCAGGTCGGCCAGAGTTGAACTTGGGAATGACTTTGCGAGTCAGTATGAAAACCAGGAACGGAAAAAACTAAATGGCATGAGTGTGTTAAAAAGACTGGGACGTAGAAGCGCCAGCGTCAAATCTGTGTCACCCTGTTTTTTACCTTATATTCTTACCGTACAACTACCCATGGGATTTGTAATTTTATATCCATCCATAACAAAAATTGCAATGTAAAAATTGTAAAAGTGCAAACTTTTTTTTAAAGCACATCGCTGATCATTTTGATTACCTCTTTTTTTCTAACAGCATGGCTCTGACTGTAGTGTTATTCAAATCACAGCTTTATAATAATGGCCTCTAATGCCTTATTAGGCGTCTTTGTAGAAACAGTTCATACACAGGGACTTGTATACCAGACACTCCATATAATCTAGGGCTAATTAAAATGGATGTTTTGTTTCGTTTGTGTTGTATAATAAAATAAAATTCGATTTGGTGATGGACTGTCTTTAGAAAGAGGTTCATTTTACATTTATTGTAGGAGTCTCGGGTGTTAGGATTTGTAACAATGTCAGGAAAGTCTTCAGAACAGTCTTCAGACTGTATGCAGCAGCTGAACCCGTTCATCCACCTAAAATATAGTTGGATAACAGAAATACAATGCATCTTTCTTTAATAAGTTTGAAAGGGTAATTGTTGAGCGATGAGAGAAATAATACCCTTTCCTTTGAGAGGTGATGATGGGGTGATGTTGCTGAAAGTATAATATACAAACACATATAACAAATATGATGTGACACCATGTCCCATTGTGTGTGTGTGTGTTTTTATCTACAGTATAATGAATTGAACTTAATCAGGGCCTCAGCTTTTTTTCTGGTTCATTAAAACACTACTGAAGTACGACTTTAATATCTTTTCATTCAGGATGTTAGTTTGAAGTGCCGTGCTCCGTCTGTAACAGTTTTAGACTTCTCGTTATCAGTATCAGTGTTGCATACCATTAAATGATATTTCTATTTCAGATTTTCCTAAAGGTCCAATATTTTGTCTAATTTCTTTAAAGGTTAACATACTCTCTAAACCTCCCCCAAAAGGTGTGTGTGCGCGTGTGTGTTAATGCTCAAGCTGAAATCCCCTTTGGATAATGCATTTTTTTATTTCTCAAACTCATTTATTTCAATCCTCCTCAGAATGTGCAGTTTCAGTGTGTACATAAAAATGGACTGTTCCCAATCCACGGCCCTTAGAACACAGCAGAGCTGAGCAACGAGCTAGGGGCGGAGTATCGTCTTATATGAGGTCACATTAGGGGGAAATTGAATTGGCTTGTTTACTCACCACTGAGACACAAATGTACATGCAGACTGAACACCCATCTGAATGTCTAAACAGGACTGAAAAGTGAGTTTTGCATAATAGGCTTCCTTTAATGTGATATATAATGATTTATGAATAATGATAATTGGTACTGTATAATGTCACATCCTTGGTAATGATTCACTGCAATAAATATTTACTACTAAGTTCTAAACAACCAAACTAAATGGCATTTCTGTTCAACTCAATGCGTCTCAATTACATAAGCAGGAGTAACTGTATGTAAATCAATAGTCTAATGATCTCTAAATGTCAGCTGAAAAGAAATGCATTGCTCCTAATAGTTTCAGCGTTAAATGAGTTTGACCCTACATTAACTAAATTGTCAAACTAAATTGCTAGTATTCCAAATAGCATGGAAGGAGAGCATCCTGAACTATAAAAAAGCTCTCAGTAATGCTAGATCATTGTATCTCTCCACTCTTATTGAATATAACAAAAATAATCCTAGATTTTTATTTAATACTGTAACTAAATGAACTAGAAACAAGATCACTGCAGAATTGTTCACAACAACAACATACAGTAGTGAGGACTTCATGAACTTTTTCAATAACAAAATCATAAATATTAGGCAGAAAATTTAGACTTTGAAATCAGACAATGTAAGTTATACAGATGATAAACTAATCACACCACATCAGAACCTAGAATACTTTACTCCCCTTGAAGAGAGTGAACTAATTTCACTTATCTCTTCTTCAAAATCGTCAACCTGTGTATTAGATCCTATACAGACACATTTTCTCAAGCAGATAGTACCAGCAATAACAGAACCCCTGTTGAAAATAATTAACTTTTCACTCAGCAGTG
>JAQMYL010000036.1:23190818-23200856 GCA_030014365.1 Clarias pachynema
AGTTTTGAAATCCCCAGTATTGTTGTAGAATGTAGAAAATAAATCACTAAACAAAAACAAGGAAATTTGCAAGTGACATCAAACTTTTGAACGGTAGTGTATATACAGTATATACCCCTGATATTCAATATTTAATTAGTTACTAAAAATTTTATATATCTGCAGTGGATGTTTTTTTGGTTGGTGTGGCCTATAAAAACATGTACACACAATTAACTAAAAGATAAAGGAGCCCAAGTGTCATTTAAAGTTTTATTATATATAAAGTCTTATTATAGTTTGTTACTGTATACTATAAGCATTACACACTAACTAACTACCCTTAGTTATATACCCTAAACGTATACATTACACTGTAGATGTACCAGCATTTCTATACAGCATGTTATTTCTACAGGCTATTAAATCCAGAGTCATGAAGCTAGCAACAACAATCCCAGTTTTAGCACTACCTGTGACTTATGATTGCAAATTTGATTTTGCCTCTTAACAGTTTCTTCACGCCTGCATATCCTAGCCGCTCTTATAAGTCCAGCCATCGTAACGAATGTGCCAGTCGGCCATTACGGCCATTATAGTGGGCTGTTGTGTTGAGGACTCGTCGTGCTCGCAGTAATCTCAACAGTGGAAGTGGAGCTGAGGCCCGTTTAAATCCATCTGAACGCAACAGCGTGTGAAATGGACATCAAAGTGGTTTATTGCGTCTTATATCTCAAGGTCATTTGTGCTCACTGCTCCGTCAGATTTGGTTTGTGACCTGTTTTTCTCTTGATTAATGCAAGAGTCTTGGTGTTAATCTTCTATGTGACTTCTAGCTAATAATCATGTCTCACTGCGAGTCAATGTATTAATATTCTCTCATTCGCTTGGGCTAGTCAGATGTTATTAAATAGGGCATGAATAAATATGCATTGTTTATCAAAGCAGTACAGATCTCTCGTCTGGTCTCTTTTAGTGTCTCAAAACTGCATCTTGAATATTATGTAAATAATTTGTTTTATACAAAATGACAAAAAGCAATCACAATTCAATTCAGAGTCTATGTACACATGAGCAAGGCTTTCAGTAACTGTACACTGTACAATGTATGCTGAAATCTTCAGTACGTAAGTCAGCGTGAGTAAGATAACATCATACATAAAATGTTTCAAATTTTATGTATGTGTTTCAAATCTATTTTACCCAGACGTGCTAAAAGCACTGCTTTTTCACTCCCGTGTCGCTGCTTCTTGTGAGCTCATATTCCAGACGAATGAACAAACAGCACATAAAAATATTAATATCAGACTTTCTTCACCCTGAACCTAGTTACCTTTTTTTCAGAAGATTAATACTTGGACATGGATGGGTGGATGGATTGATAAATGGATGGATGGATACACCTATCATCCATAACATTTAAACCAATGATAGGTCAAGTGAATAAAATTAATTGTCTCATTACAGGGGCACCTGTCATAGTGTTGGATATATTAGGCAACAAGGAAATAGTCAGTTCTGAAAGTTGATGTGTTGGAAGAAAGAAAAATGGACAAGCGTAAAGGTTGACAAGGGCTAAACTGTGATGGCTGACTCAAAGCAAGTCCAAAGCAGCAGGTATGGTGGGATGCTTGCAGTGGTTAGTACCTACCAAAAGAACCAGCAACAGGGTCAGGGTGACCAAGATTCAGTGTTGCATATGAGGAGAAAGACCTGCCCATCTGCTCTGATCCCATAGAATAGCTACTGGAGCACCAAAAAAAAAAATTATAATAAAAACGTTAATGCTGGTTCAGATAGACATAGAAAGTTGTCAGAACACACAATGCATCGCAGCTTGCTGTGTACCAGGGCTGTATAGCCACAGACCAGTCAGGATGCCCATGATCACATTCGTCCAACCCCAAAAGCAACTATAATGGGCACATAAACCAATGGAAGGGAGTAACCTGTCCTGATGAGTCATGTTTACTTTTACATCATATGGACAGCCGGTTGTGTGTTTTGTTTAAACAAGGAAGAGACACACTATGGGAAGAAGGTGAGCCGACAAAGGCAATGTAATGCTCTAAATAGTGTTCTTCTGGAAAACCTTGAGTCCTGCTATTCATGTGGATGTTACAGTACCTTGACGAGTCCTACCTACCTAAACATCACTGCAGACCATATTGCCTTTATGGCAGCGGTATTTCCTGATGGCAGTGATCTCTAATCTGCTGATACACCCTGCACCCTGCCACACAAACATTGTTCAGTTACATTTATGGAACACCACAACGAGTTGGCCTGCCATGTCTCAATCTGATTCAGCGTCTGTGAGATGTGCTGGATAAAAAAACTTCAGAGGTCTTGTGGAGTCTATGCCTTGATGGGTCAAAACCCATCCAGCACCATGATGAAACTGGCTCCCATGAAGAACATCCAATAAACCAAGATCAAAACTTATCTTTGCTGCAGCGAACCTCATTTAGAGTTACTGTACCAGGAATTAGAAAGTGTGTTAATACTTTTGACTGGTAGTGTATCTGAAACACAGCAGTGTGTTAAAATATTTTAGCGCACATAAGCTGACTCATTGGATTTGATATCTGTTTTAAATATATGCTCATAAGGTCGAAGATGCATTGTCTCTTAATTATTAGCATTAGTTTAGTCTCAGACTGCAAATAAGAGCACAGACATGTCACTGTGGTAGAGTAAGTTCTTTACCCCAGCCTGTTTTATTAGACATGTTAGAAGGCGAGAGTAAAGCAAAGGATCGGGGCGAGAAAGAAAGGGATGGAACGGGAGAGGGAGGACATGAGCTTTCCATCCGATCGTGGCAGCTGCTGTATGTTTGAAATGCATTAGCACTAATAGCTGTGCCATTAGGGGAAAGACGAGAGGCACTCAGATGGAGGGAGAGAGAGAGAGAGAGCGAGGGAAAGAGAGAGAGAGAGCGAGGTGATGGGAGAAGGAACCATCTTCCAGGCCATTTACTGCAATCATCATTCTCTAATCAATCAAACCTTTCATCATAAGTCAAGCACGTGTGTATATGTGTATGCAATAGTCTACATTATTGAAAGAGAGCCCTTGTGCTTGATAACAGATGCTGTACATCCATGTAGTACTTCCGTGTAGTTCTCAACGCATGATCACGGGTACAATGCTCACGTACCGTATTCGTATTCTACATCAGAAAATACACGATAGTCAAAGACGCATGAACGTTAGATGGCTTTCAGGCACAGTCTTATAGACTCTATACATTCGTTAGCTAAGGTTGCCTCATCAAGCGTCTGCATTTCAAACCCTAGTGGTTGGTGGAGGAACTGCAACATGTAGCAATGGAGCTGTTGCCCAGAGCAACTCAGTACCACTCACTGTGCGTAATAAAGCTTTTTGTTTGAGATAATTGGCTCTACAAAGGAGGAAAAAAGGGATGCCCTCTGTACTTGTCCCTCAACAGGCTGAAAGAAAAAAATCTTGAAGGGAAACCATTCAGGCACTGCTAAGGGGGGCCTATTTTCAGGCTGATCCCTGTCTTGCATTTTAAGCGCATGTTTGTACGTGAGTGTGTTCCTCCTTTGTTGATTTATTTAATCTGTACTAAATTACGAGCCAGTTTCAAGTTAAAACCAGAACAGCGATTACTGATTAGCATCTTCAAATTTTGAGATTTCAGCTGGACCTTCAGCAGAGTCGTCTAGGTGATAGACAGTCTTAGCGTTGTCCTCTAGTGCACTGAGAGGCTGTGATTTTAGCATGAATAGGTAATGACAGGCTTCTTGTGCATTAAAAAAGAAAGTTTGTGTGCTGAGCAGCTGTCGTACCAGATCAGCGGTGCTGTTGTCTGAGAAAAAAAAAAAAAAGGAAAGTACCTCACATGTACTGTAGGAACTGACTAAAATATCAAGAAACTCACCACCTGTGATATACACACATGCAAAGACAGACATATGCACACATTCTCATGCACAAACTGACACACACACACACACACACACACACACCTGCTTTGCCGGCTGCCTCCAGCA
The DNA here is from genome assembly GCA_030014365.1 of Clarias pachynema. Taxonomy (NCBI): domain Eukaryota; kingdom Metazoa; phylum Chordata; class Actinopteri; order Siluriformes; family Clariidae; genus Clarias; species Clarias pachynema. The sequence goes on from JAQMYL010000036.1 coordinate 23,194,817, forward strand.
GTTGCCTTGGTGACCCGTCAGGTTTGGTAATTTCAGCTTCCTGATTGCAGCACTAGCTGTAATTTGCTAAAGTGTCTCTCCTCAAGGGTTCACCTACTGTATGTCTCTTTATTTATTTTTTTTCCCTCTCATCAACACACTTTTCCTTTTCACTTGCTGAGTCTTAACCGAATCTTCAGAAAACTCCTCATGTGGGAGACCTCAAAAGATACGATTAGAATAAACACTTGTGCTAAATCTAAATGCATAACGTATAAGAAGAGTGAGTGTGGAGATAATACTGAAATAGTGCTCATGTGTAGTCGTTTGGAACTACAGTCCTAAGCTGTGCTCAGACGGCTATGTGCTTGTGGCGGAGTTTGCAGAGAAAGCCAGTTGTGTCCACGAGATTCGGTTCTTAAACTAACTGAACTTCTCTTGCATTGTGGCAGTTGAACTTAAAATTCGTTGCCTGACAGTGTGATTTAAACACAATATATAATGCCACACGTTCATGCTTCGGGCTCAGTATTGGGGGGGCGTGAGTTCTCCACCCATGTACTGTATGGGGTGTCAGAGAACAATGAACCCAAATGAGCCCCTCCTAACCTCCCGTTATCTCTCTATCTATCCATCCATCCATCCATCCATCATAAAATAATTCACTTTTTATAAAAGCACCAAATTTGTATGTATTTCTTGTTCCAGTATTAGTAAATTTGTAAACAACATGCCTCCTGGTGAGAAGAAATGTTTCGCTGTTTCCTGTTGACAAACCAACAACTTAAAATTGAGTATACGTGCTTGCTATTGCTTGTGGCAGCGGGGTGTGTGCATTATTTTTCGCTTCCCCGTAACATTGAGAAAAACAACCATTTTATCATGTTTTGTAGTGTAACAATTTTTCAGTAAATTAGTAAATTGAACTCATGATATTTGGAAGTTTGGAATGGCCAGTTTTGATTATTTTATGGGGTTAGAAATTCTCCCCACTCCCCCACCACTCTCAACATCCATTCTAAAGCTATGGAATGTCATTTCACACAATTAAAATTATGTATACAATTATCTGTCAGCTCATACTATATAAGAAAATTTATATATTTTTTTGTGGACTGACCAGTGACTTGCTGAAACACCAGTATCAACATTGCCCTTGTACTTTGTTTTATCTTGCAAAAGAATTCAAAAAGACAATTACATAATTTTTTTTACATAATCTTCTTGCTTTTCAATACACTTTGTCCATCAGTCAGCAAGCTTTTGTATTACATCATAAAACTTTTTTTTGATGAGCTGCAAGCCACGAATTCTTCAATACATCATCAGGGGACCAAACAGGTTAAAGTCTGATGGAGCGAGATCAGGACTATATGGAGGATGCTTCATCACCTCAAAACGAAGTTTTTGCATTGTCGACACTGTGGGCAGAAGAGCGCATCTGAAGTTTGGGCTTCAGCTTTTCAATCAGCATCTCACTGTCACGAGCACTGTTGATTGTTGAACCTTTTTCCTGATAATCTTCCAGTACTGACCCTTGAGGATCCCAGAAGATTATAAATATAAATTTTCCAACTGATGGTTGACTTTTGAACTTTTCTTGGATGTTTCCATTCCTTACTTTGCCGGGCTCATAGTGATGAATCCATGTCTCGTCACCAATAATGATTTACTTTCCTTAGAGTATCGGTCCAAATTGTGTTTGCAGATATCCACAGGCTTCCATTTACGCTCTTCAGTGAGTTGTTTCACAATAAAACCTAATCAGTACATGCTGCTCTTCTTTCATGCAAATCACAAGTGGGGCATCTATTTTTACTCGTACCACAGTTACAAATGAACTGATGTACCACTTTCACACCTGCAAAGTGTGACTGTGGAGACAATAGCCTTGAACAGAAAGCGCTGATAAGACAGGCCAACAGAAGTTTTAATATAACCAGATATTAACCAGATAACCAGATTGCAGATAATCTTTGACTCACCCTCGTACTAGACTCCAATTTGTACTGATGTTTGGTAAGAAAACCTGGCACACTGTCAACAGTCTCCTTCATCCCTGTGACTTTGTGGGATCCATATGATATACTGTAACCAGGGTGCAGATATGGGTGTGATGTTCAGGTGTCCACAGGCATACAGTATAGTGTGTATAATTAGTATATAGCATGTAGTGTGTCTTTTTAATTTGTACTGGTTAAGTTTGAAATAAATTCACCTTCTTTTGCTCTGTTTAAAGGCTTTATAAGAGAATACTTTAGAAACAACCTATATCTGAAAACAATCTGGCAACTTTGGAGACATAAAATCCATGTGAGTAATTTTAGGTTGCCAGATTTTGAACATAAAGTGGGTGTTTCTAAAGTATTGGTTTTTCAACAACCTGAAGGGCCACCTTAAAACTCAGCTTGAGTATGTGCATAAGCTGGGTCAGAAACCAGAAAACTTTGCTGAATACATGACAGAACTGCAATTTTTGGCCAAGTGCAAAATGAAACCACAAATCAGACTGTAAATGCAGCAGCACAGTGAAAAACAGCCTCAGCAGTAAAATAACACAATGAGACAAGAAAGCAAAGTGACCTATAACATACTCCTCTAAATCAGACCCACAGGCATTGTGGGTTTGTGAGCTTCTCTAAGTCCGTGTCTTGCCACGGTCCCCTGGGCTGGAGACATGTTGAAAGAAACTTGGTTTCTGCAAAGTGCCGGTGCTCTCTCGTGTGTAAAACTGCACCATCGATCCTTTTAACCGAGGCTAGGGGCGAGATCAATATTCCACCAAATCCACGCAGCCACGCTCCAGAGGACAGCAGCCCATCTCATCGCACACCAAAACCCCATGAAGGACTGTGTGTGTGTGTGTGTGCATATGTGTGTATTTGACCAAAATTTGCAATGGTTATAAAGCATGTGGTGTGAAGAGAGTGTGTTTTATTGCTCTCATACTGGTTGGGAAACCAAATACATATTCCATCAATTATATTACCCTCTGCAGTTACCGTTTTAAACGTATCCGTGGACAGGACAGTCCGTTGACCTTAGTGCTGTATGTTATGTGGCATATTTACAGCCAATCTTGATTCCTACTTCTGACTTATACAGTCTAGCACAACGCCTCCTCTCTAGTCCTGATGGGCGTTACAGTTCATCTTTTTCCATACCTAGCTGTGTATATTGGTAATATATCACTGATCTATGTGTACGGAGGTACTTGTGCTTGTTTCTCTTTGTCTCTTTCCATCACGTGTCCTTGGCCAACACTGGCCTCCTAAAACGCTAGTGGCGATTTAGAGCGACTTTGCGACGGGAATGATTACGGGTTCGCAAATAACATGTTTCTCGCTCGCCGGCGCTGATTGTTGATTGGCCACTCTTAGGTCAGGTCTGAAGAGGGGGCGGCTGGACAAGCTCTCCCTTAAAGGGCCGCAAGGGAAAGAAGGAAGGATAGAGAGATGAAGAAAGAAACAAATGATCAGAGTTATACATCTTTTAATATAATCTGGACAGAGTTGTGAAGAAAATAATTAAACAGATACAGAGAGGGACAGGCAGAAAGTACTGGGTTAGTGAAAACGCTAGAGTGATTGGAAACCCAAAATGGAAGGAAAGCACTGGATACTAAGATAGCGGGGTATTAGAACTTTTTTCTGCCTAATTAAGTCTTAACCAGCATGCATTGCAGGGGTTGGAGTTTGCTCTCCCTCCCACCCTGAAAGTACGGCCAATTTCGCTCTGATGAACTCCCGGGTAAAGAGCTCATGATCCACCGGAAAATTTTTAGTTGCAAATACATTGTATATACGCAGGAGGTTATAAGATGAAAAAACGACCTTTTTTCTTTGTATAACCCCCTGCTTCACTAATGCACTTTTCCCAGCATTCACTAGAGCCATGATTGGACTGCCTGTTTTACGTCTGAATTGCCGGCCTCCCAGGAACTCCTTTAGTGTCCCAAACATGTGGAAATGGCTTGTAGTGAGATCCGGACTATAATAATAATAATAATAATTAATAATTATTTTTCACATGTTCCTTACAGCACAGTAAAATTTCTTTTTTGCATATTCCAGTTAGGAAGCTGGGGTCAGAGCGCAGGGTCAGCCAGGGTCAAGGCCTATTCCCTATACACTGATTGTATGGAGGATGTGGCAGTAACTCCTAGTTACTGAGTTCCTGTAATGTGCAAGTGGTGTTCGTGAATAATTGTTTGTACAGTTCCTACAGATAGATGAGTCTCTTCCACATGTTAGTAACAAATTCCCAATTCCATGTTAGTGACAAATTCCCAATTCCACACGCTGAACATTCATAGAAAGGCTGGGATCGTCAATCACAATTATACAGCCTTTTTTAAAATGTTGCACTATTCAATTATTTTACTGTGGAGTCTCCTCAACGTACTGTGCTTGAAGTCTTCTGTCAGTGTCAATCAGCTTTATGACATTGTTCACAAGAAATTTCATCAGAAGTCCTGGTTTGACTTGAACGCCCCTTGTACGTATATACATGTGCGTCTTACATATTATTATTACTAATACAAGCTATAATTTGATTTGTTTCCAATCCGTATTCTTATAAGCTTTTTATAATCTACAAGATTAGTCTGAACACGCATAAGGCAGCGAGACGTATGTGTGCATGTGTGCATGTGTGTGTGTGTGTGTGTGTGTGTGTGTGTTCCTTGATTGCGCAAGAACACACGCAGCGAATGCTGCTCCTCACCTTGGAATTTGCACTGCCTATTTTAGCCTTTTAATCTAGTCATGTAGAAGCTTATCTGCATTCAAATGAACATCTGCATGTCGCTCAAGTGCTCTGTAATCGTTTCAAGGCTCTGGTATTAGGAATGCCTGCTGATGAGCAAGCCGCACCCTCGGGCTCCCATCATGCCGTCTGTTCCGGAGGGTCTGGAATCCATGAAGAGACAGGCCTTTCTACAGGTTGCTTTTTAGTAGACTTTAAGGCAGCTCTGTAGCACACAGGATGTCGATGCTGTAAATTTCATTTATGATCTATTAGAAATGTATTTTGAAGCTTTTTTTCCATTTTAATGAAATTGCTCAGGCATTTCTGTGACTTTTAACTTGTTTCTCGTGTCACAGTCAAAACAGGTGTTTTAGAAATAAGAAACAAAATGATTTAAAGAAAAAAAAAAAAGGATGTTCTCCTAGCTGAGTGAACTATTTCCATTCAATTATTTTCTTCAAAGAAATAAAATAATAATCTTTCCTCCAGTAGGAATAATGGGAAATTTCATGTATTGCTAACATCGACTTTTGTTGTTGTTGTTGTTGTTGTTAAGAATTGCTTCATCAGACTAACAGCTGCTGTTATAAACCAACAATTATCTGAAGTTTTAGAGCGCTTTTGTTGTGTATTACTTCCTGTTCACTATTATAAATATAAGGGCTGTACTGAATGTAATGCCAATTTGGGCATCATTTTTTATTAAAAATTTTTATGAACCGCCATACTGTAAGTTATTTAAGCCTTTATTTGTCACATATACATTAATGCACAGTGAAGTTTTTTCTTTGCATATTCCAGTATAACTGGGGTCAGAGCGCAGCCATGATACAGAGCGCCCCTGGAGCAGACAGGGTTAAAGGCCTTGCTCAAGGGCCCAACAATGGCAACTGGGACTCAAACCACCAATCCTCCGATCAGTAACGCAGAGATTTAACCGACTGAGGCACCACTGCCCAAAGTTGATCAAATTGCACATGTTGAGTAACACTTGCTCTATTCAAAGCTATTGTACTGCTCAACATCGTCTCCATAACAAACCATGCATTTGCACCATCGTTGAACCCAATTCTCGAATCCTCTTGACAAAATGTTTATGTACTGTAGATGACACCACTGACTGACTGACTGTCTGACAAGGGCAGTTTGCGCAGATGGATGAAGAAGCTGTGGGAAAGCAGCAAGACCCACACAGTAGTGATGCGCGGGTCGTCTTTTAACCCGCGGACCCCGCAGGTAACCTGCGGGTCGGGTTGGGGCGGGTAAAGAAATTGTCACTTTATTTGCGGGGCGGGTTGGGGCGGGTCATTCA
>JAQMYL010000036.1:23218223-23231618 GCA_030014365.1 Clarias pachynema
GGACGCCTTCAGCATTCCTTTACAATGTAGAAAGAAATAAAAATCAGGAACCATCATGGAGTTAGAAAGTGACCCCACTTTTCTTTTCTTTTTTATTCTGACCTAATCAAGCCTTGACTGGATTTCTAGTTTTAAATATAATAAAGTTAATTATGAGAACCCATCAAAGAAATTTGGATTAAAAAAATCCTTATATTAATTACCTTAATGTAGATGTATGATTAAAATAAATGTAAAAAAAAAAAAAAAATGAAAATGAGAGTATCATATGTATTGTCAAGGTCAAGAAAGAAGAAACCATTTACCAAAGTGTATATAAAGGAAAACAAAAACTAACTAAATATTAGTCAGTAGAAGTAGTTGTTTTATTTATGGCTCCAATAGTAGTAGTAATAGTAGAATAGTAGTAGTAGTGTGCTTGTTTGGCACCACCAGTCTGCTGTACGTATCCAAGGAGTTCTTTGCTGGCCGTGTATTTTTGTGTGAAAATGTTAACCATCAAAGGACATGTTTTTCTATTGGAGCACATTATTAAAGCTAGCGCTAAATACACAGATTCAGTTCATTGAAAATTTCAAGCATCTTTTACAGGGACAAGAATACCACATCGCGATATTGTGCGAGATTTAATAAATAAATACATCAGTGAGAATAATAATACGTTTTATTAGATGAATATTGTCCCATAACATACTCTATGTGGCCACTGCAGAGGGACTTTTTAAACGCACTTTAATATATATTAAATATGTATTATACTGTATATCAGAATGGTCTCAACAATTCTATAAAATTGCATTCTCTTATCTAGGAATCTTTTAAAAACTTTTTAAGAAGATAATGACCTGGCAACTTTAGATGAACGTATTAAATGTGTTGTTGGTGCCTTATACCTACAATTATTTATTGAAAAATTGTCTAAAATGCAGTAGGGTCCAGATATCTGTAAACACTACACACAAACACACAAAAAAGGATTCTTGACTTGTTACAGTACTGATATTATTTTTGTTTTATCCAAATAAATTATGTTTGTAAATGTACTTATTTCTATTCAAATAGTTTAACCTAAACATAATTTATTATTTTTCTCAACTTAAATTTCACTATTTTTGCTCAACTTACATATTTTACTTGCGTGCTATTAATTTAAATCATTGATACATGATACATTTACAGATTTAATACAACAATTTTCAATAAAAATTACATTACTGACAATAGCTTGAGTGAAAAACAGAATTTTTAAATATTTACAAGAATTTTAAACTTTCTTAGTATTTGGTATGTCCCCTTTTCTGCTTTAATGACAGCATGCACTTGAACTGGCATGGACTCTAAATCTGTTTAAAAAATATTATTTGTTTCAGTATTTAGACTTTTAAAATACATTTAAAAATAGTTGTTGTTAACTATAACAACAGTTGCAAATTACATTTTTCAAGCTAAATGAAGCATAGGACGCAGATGATGTTTGTGTGATATTATAGCATGCTTTTCCTTAATAGGTAAAATATGCTATTTTTGAAGAAAATATTTCAAATAAATATACTTATCGTCTACAGACATGGAATGTTCCACAAGTTATAGAGTGGCTCACATGCTTTAGTACATAGATAAAAGGTATGAGGAAAATCTGACCTTTTTTTTAAAAAGCAATTATTGATATCACACGATTTCTTACATATAAATAGGGGCATAGAAAGAGTGCCACATCTTAAATATTATTTTAAAGCTTTTGAATATCCTTTATTTTAAATATTTCTAAATTTCTAAATGCTTCTATTCATTTTCTATTTTAAATAAAAATTAATTAATTAATTATTTTTTCAGTGGTCTCAGTTTTTGGACTGCATGTACACTGAAAAGCCATATATTAATGCCAGGTGAATTGAATGACATTATTAATTATATACGAGTATAAAACTGTTGCTGACACGATCATGGGCCTTTGCCTTACACCCCAGTATGCTGCAGATGTCACGTGGAGCCACCCCCCGGGGGGAGAGAGGGGAACGCCTCAGGGGCCCAGCCGCCTTGACACAGGAGAACCTAATACCATGTGAATGGTTTTAACGTTTATATTCAAATGTGTATATTCAAATGAATATTACAGTCCCCTGTTCTTCTGCTGAAAATGTGTACTTAACTGTTAAGATTAAAATGCACAAATCTTGTCTAATATTTGGAGACACTATAGAGGTGATATTATTGACACATTTGGATGACACTCTTTGACTTTGACTCTTTGAGAATTTTGTTTCTGGGTCATAGTGATTTTTAAAACTTCACTGAGGGAAGAGTGCTTCATAACCCCCGGGAATTATATGTTCTAATCTCTGTGTTAAAAGTACATGGAGACCCAGGAATGATGAGGTTCTACCTGGCAGTTTTATTAAACCATAATATTTGAACCATCATTAAAAGCAAATGAAATGAAAACATGAAAACTCAGTGGATGGCTTGATGAGCTGAGTATAAAAATCATCTGGAAGAATGATTTTTAGCCCTCCAGTACCGCTTATACAGTAGAAACCTTGCTAAGGTGAAATAATGTGCAGTTTTAACAGTTTTTTTAACAAGTTATATTTAACTTGGTTTAGTTAGAGGAAATAGCTACGTAATACTATACACCCATACAGTATAGACACAAGTAAACATCCCATTCCACAAGCATGAGCACTAATATGAATTTTCTCCTTTTTGCTGTTATTATATCATGGTGATGGTCATTTCTGGAAGGGCAGTGCACTAGACGATCGAGTTCACTGTAGCTGTGAAGATTTGTTCTTTATTCAGCCACAAGAGCATTAGTGAGGTCAGGGGCTGATCTGTATATGTAAAATCTGGTCAGTGGAGGAAAAAGTACACAAATCCGGTACTTGAGTAAGAATAGATATCCTACAGTAGGTAAAATATTTCTTAAGTTAAATTAGATGTCCTCCTTTTACCTTAGTGCTTGAGTAAAAGTCCAAAAGTATGTACAAGTAATGGGAGTCATTTACCATTCCATAATCGATCATCGGTTAATAATCAGTTTAAACACACAGTACAGTGCTTCTTATACTTGTGTTTGCTGAAAATCAATCTCTTCACCATTTACTATCACTACACCCAGAGTACATTACACACACACACACACACATTTTAGTACTCTGGCCACTCCTGGGAAGGTCCACCACTGTTCCATTTGTGAATAATGGTTTGGTGGAGTCCCAAACACTTAGTAATGGCTTTGTAAGCCTTTGAAAACTGATACCTGTCAATTACTTTTGATCTGTTCTTGAATTTCTGTAGATCACAGCATAATGTGTTGGTTTTTGCTTCATTTTGTCAAACAGGCTCTATTTAAGTGATTTCTTGATTAAACAGGTCTGGCAGTAATCAGGCCTGGGTGTGGCAAGTGAAATTTAACTCAGCTTTCCAAAGAATGTGTTTAATCACAGTTCATTCATGATTTAGCAATGGTGGGGGATTACTTTATTACATCCAGGCTGGTTTGGACAGCTTTTTCCCTTAATAAATGAAATCATCTTTTAAAAACAGGATTTTGTATTTAGTCGATTTATCTTTGTATAGTTTTTAAATTTGTTCGATGATTGTATGGCGATTCATATGGCCGTGCCAGAGGTTTGATGGTTAGCACTGTTGCCTCGCACCTCCAGGCTCCAGGTTCGACTCCCGCCTCAGGTCTGTGTGCATGGAGTTTGCATGGTCTCCCCAGGGTTGGTGGGTTCCTCCCACAGTACAAAGACATGCGAAGTATGCTAATTGGTGTTCCCAAATTGCCTATCGTGTGTGAATGAGTGTAAATGTGTGTGTGTGTGTGTGTGTGTGTGTGTGTGTGTGTGTGTGTGCCCCGCCCCCCGTGTCTTAAGCCTCCTGGGAAAGGCTCCAGGCCTTTCTCGACCCTGTATACGGGATAAAGCGGTATAGACGATGAGATGATGTTTAAGTGTGACAAATATGAAATAATTCATGAAGGGGCAAATACTTTTTTACTGCACTGTACTGTACATCAACTAGCATTACTAGCATAAGCATCTGTTAAAAAATCGATTACCATTTTTCTTAATTGATTACAGGAAATAAAATGATCTTCGACAATCGATAATCGTCCCATCACTGGTAGTTACTTTCACATTTACTTAAGTATCACAAATACTGAACTTGCTTACAGCTTACAGTAGCATTTAAGTCATTTAAGGCATATTTAAGTCTTTTAAAAGAGTCTCTCTCTCGCTCTCTCGCTCTCTCTCTGAAACCTTAGGTCCAACTCAGAGATGCTCAGTGAGTCAGTCATGATAGACAACACTGTCTCCTTTCTCCACAATTATCTCTTGTACAGATTTGAAGTGTGTTTAGGGTCAAGGATAAACAAACATTAAAAGTTAGCCCCAAACCTATGCAGTGTGTACATACAGGTAATGCTATCATATCGCCTAAGAACGGTTTCTAATGCTAATAGCGAGTCTGTTAAGGGCTAAGAGTATAAGAAACGCTCTGCGAAGCATCATCCCAAACCCTCCATCCGCACACACACATCTTTTAGTGGGAACAGGGAGAGCGCATAATCGATGCCTGTGATTAAGGTACACTCCTAAAAGATAAAGACAGGACTGAAAGAGTCTTCAAAATGTCATTCCTGGCCCCTGCAACCTTTAATTAAACCTGGAAAACGAGGAGATAAAATTAACAAATTGGGTAATGAATCGAGCAAAACAGGTGGTGTATGGCTGGAGAAAATGAACCTTCAGATCAGTCTTCCCTGTGTGGATTTTTAGCTCCTAATTAGAAGCTGCCTTGGTTAATTATGATTGGGCTCTACAATAAGGGATGGGTTGGGGTGGGGTGGCGAATGCTCTCGACGGGATGACAGTCAGGCTGAAAAATAAACAAATAGAGGACGCTGATGCGGTCTTCTCGAGTGCAGAGGACATTTTAAATCCAATCAGCTTCATTGTTTCCAAAACAGCCACAAATGGCAAAATCTGTCCTGCGTCAGAAATTGACATCAGTTTTTCAGTTCGTGTTCATTGCAGTGAAATGGTTATACATTGGTTAAAACTTATTCAGAGAACATTTGGGTTTAAATCAGGGTAAACATCTGAGTGATGGACAGCGTCAAGGCTTTTGCCTCAGACAGGAGTGATGCGCTGCAGATCGAGGCAGTTTGAATGTGGCTCAGCGATATTGATTGGTGGGATTTACAGCTGAGCGAGCCGAAAAGGCTGAGTTGATAGTGCGGCTAAGTGGATTCAGCCTGCTGAAACAGTAAAGCGCAGACGTTCTGTCTGAGTAACTGCTAAGTGCAGGTGAAAATCCTGCCTTCTGTTTGCTCGAAAGTCATATTTCTGTGAAAGCACAAAATTCATTGGGCGCATCACGTATAGGCCGAGAATCTGAGCTAACGTAAAATATTAATATATAATCACTAGATTAGAAGTTCTTTATAATCTGTGTAATTGGATTCGAATTGAGAAAGTATACGTTTACTGATATAATCTTTTCTGTGTGTGTGTGTGTGTTTATCACATTGACATTCAAGAAGGAATCAACAGAACCCTCACTCTGTTCATCTGAACAGCGGTTTGTAATTACATTTTAATAGACAATTAAAGACAGGCCATAAATCAATTCTCGCACTGGGCAGGAGGTTTGAATTTGATTTTCGGGGGAAAAACAAACAGTTTTTACTGTGTCGAATGCAATTAACCCATGCCTCTCAATCACTGTGAGCCCTAGAGTGTGTGCAAGTGTTGTACACACTTGTGAAAAACAAGGATTAGGGTTAGCAGGTCATTTATTAACGAGATCAGTCTCGTCGATTATTTAGGAGAATATTCAGCACTCCGTTTTTCCACCGATGAAGTCTGCATTCTGTCAAAGGAAAACATAATAGAGCGTCTATTAATTTCTACTATTTATATGCAGCCGTATTGACTCATAAGTGATGTATGTTTTTTTAGAGAGAAATGGTGTGTGTGAGTGTGAGAGTGAGTTATTGCATGCTTGCCAGGTTCTTTTGTGTTCATCTGAAAACTGAGGAGAAATAGCTCAATGCATAAACCATTTCAGGGGAAGTGTATGAATATAGATGCTTTTCAGGCATTTCAGTTATCAAGAACGAGTGCAAAATATCACATTAATGCCAAAACCTTTTTTTTTTTACCTCCATACAGCTTGTATGCTACATCCTGATCTATTCTGCATGTAATATGTCTTTACTTCCTTTAATGCATAATAAATACAGCACTTGAGAGAGAGGGAATCAGAACAGAACACTACACACCTCACCCTTTTCATATTATGCACGGTATGACCAAAAGTATGCGGACACCCGACTTACACACCCATACACGGGTTTTCTCCGAACTGAGACATAATTAGAAGGACGCAATTGTCTATATTGTCTTTGAATGGAGTGGCAGAAAGAATTCCACTTTAAGGTCTCAAACCTGTTCCAGCATGACAATGCCCCTGTGCACAAAGCAAGCTCCATAATGGCGGTTTTGGGGGGAAAAAAAAACTTCTACATCCTACAAAGAGTCCTGACCTCATCCCCTTTTATACCTTTGAAATGAACTGGAACGCTGACTGTGAACGAGGCTTTCCAGCCCAAAATCAATGTCTGACCTCGCTAATGCTCTTGTGGCTGAATGAGCACAAATCCCCACAGCCACACTTCAAAATCCAGTAGAATGCCTTCCCAGAAGAGAGCAAAGAAGGAATTCAGTTCATATTAATACCCATGGTTTTGAAATAGGCAGATGAGCAAGCACATATTCATGCGATGGTCAGGTGTCATGTAGGGTACAGTATACAGTACGTATGCACCCATGATGCCAGATGCACAATACTAATGTTCTAAACATCTTCAGGTTGTATGTCTTCTCATCGAGTTATAACAAATGACATGTTGTAAGCTACCATAATTTTCAATCAAGTGTTGTAAAAATCCCACATTGGAATCAAATACATTGTACATGACATAACAGGAGCTTTAGTTTGTTTCATGTCTTGCCGTGCATATGCATAGTGCCAACCATTTTAACACCAGACAACGCTGCTTGGAGTAATCACTCAAAAATATTCTTCTTTTTTAATAAAAATATCAGCTATGACAAGTCATGGTATTAATCTGAAATGATTGACAGGCACACAGTGGGTTCAGATTCTCTCGAAACCCCACCTCCTTTTCTTATTTGGCATTAGTAATAACTTGGCTCAGTTTTCATGCTTGTAACATGCACCTTCTCTTTCTGTTGAGGGTACTGAAGAAAGTTGTGAGTTCATATATTTGAGAAAAGCATACTTGAATAAGGTTAGCTAAGCCAACCATACACTGAAGTTTGGTTCTATAAAAAACTATAGAAAAAATGATGCGTAAAATGGTACTTTTTGGTTTGAAGAGGAAAGAAATGCCATGTTGATGCAGTAATTCATGCTATAAGAGCCCTGACCAAGTACCAAGTGCATAAATGAACATACTTTTCAGAAGTTAGACATTTCTATATTGTAAATACATTTATGATTGATCTTTGAATATTTTGAGATACTGGGTTATTGAATTTCGTGGGAAAAAGGCTTAAAATATTTTGCTTTACGTGTAATAAATATAGAATATGAGTTTCATTTTTTAAATTACATTAAGTAAATTACAGGGGGGGGGGACTCTTTTTAGATGTATGGTACATGCAAAAGAGTTTCATCATTAACTACACTAAGGATTTCTGAAGGGACAGTTCTGAGGATGTACTGCAGCAAGACGACGTGTTATTCCTCATCAGAGTCTGTGTGCGCTGCAGAACACGAGGCCCAGGTTGTTTATAATGCAGAGTATGCTGAGGGCATTTGTTAAACGATTTGCTATTGAAATCCAATTATTTGGTCAGTTTTTGTGCTGCCTCGACATTCTCTGTTACTGAAGTTGCTTCAGAAGCAGGCCATGCAGATTTGAAACTGAAAATGAATTAAAATGCTAATTACGGGTATCTGTGGCAGCTTTAAGGAGCGGAGCAGGGCTCTGTTGTTGCAATGATTTTGCGGTTTGTTATTGACTGGGATAATGGTGTCCTGGAGTTCAGTGTGAAAGCGATAGCCATTTCACACACTAATTGACTTTGGGCGGTTATCGCCCACTTTGATGTCCTGTTACACCGTGTTACGGGTTTGAAAGGAGAGGGAACCCGAAGAGGCCATCAAAAGAAGGCGTGCCTGATTGGAGAGGTTATCGGGACATTCACCCGTTATTGATGTTTGTGTAAAATTTGGTGTCTGCGTGTGTTTCAGGCTGAAGATAGCGATGAAGTTAACCAGATGGATGTCCTGAAGTCCATTTCGCTGGAGTTTGTGGACGACCCCAATTTCAAAAACAAAGTCAATTACTCCTACACTGCTGTCCAGATCCCAACTGACATCTACAAAGGCTGTGAGTGCTGACACACACACACACACACACACACACACACACACACACACACACAACACTAAGTAGTATTTACAAATTAATATTACTAAATATATTTAAGTGTCCAAATATTATCACATTGTGCTTAATTCAGCCATAACATTAACACATTAACACTGATTATTAACTATATACCAGTAGGCTGGTGACAGAATCAGTGGCACCCACGGCTCACCCATGGAAACCAAAAGTGAGCCTGTCTGGTGAAATCCCACAGAAAAAATGTCAACGCTGGAAACGATGGAATGCCGCACACAGGGCCCGGCAGCCGAACAGCCCATGGCCTCCGAGCCCGCCCCTAAATTCTTTAGATCCAAGTCTGATTGAGCACCCACTGGATACAGTATATCAGACAAACAAGTCCAACCCATAAAACACTACACTACATCTACTGCCAACATCCTGGTGTCAGACACGGTGCAGAGCCATGTCCTGAGGGGCCACAGCCACCTCTATGGCACAAGGGGAACCCAAAAGGCAGTTATAATTTAAATGGTTTTAAAGTTCTGGCTGATCAGTGTATATCTATCTTCTGTTTGATCCAATCTGGATTGTGAGCTAGATTTTATTTTCAACCTTCAGACTCCACAAGCAATGGGTTTTTGCTAAATACATGCATGATTATGCATTGGTCAGAATTTTTTCTATTCATTCAGGCTGTAGGTGCCGGGAGTAGCTAATCAATAGGTACATCTGAGTGAGAGACTGCTGCCAGAAGCAGGAGGCTGAGCCTCATGGGAATTATAGCTCCACCATCATAGGTGAAGAGGTGAAGAAAGGAAACATTACTGCACGGGAACAATAGAGTGTGTCTGAGGAAAGAGGATTAATAATGACCAGGAAAATGGGGAGGGCAAGACCTTTTTAAGCTCTGTGATTATGAAGGGCGTAAAGAATGTCACTTTCATGTAGGTCAGTCTTCTCTTAAAGGGCTAGATCTCAGTTAGCAGTTCAGAGTTTCAGAGTTTTAAGAATTAAGCAGTCTGAGGAAATGGTCCGTTAAAGATCTTTTATTACGACCGGGGGGCTAGCACTGACGGTGTTTAGGAATGCTATCATCATTGCTTGTATTTTTATTTCATACTAAGTTTATGCAGGAAGCTCATGGTACTGATGAACAAATGCACAGAGCTCTCTTCACTATATAGTGATATTGAATTCCAACGGTATTTCATGGCTAATAGTCAACTTATTACACGGAATTAATTTCAGTTATCTCAGTTAAATCACACAGCCATGCTCGGTTAACAAGAGTATTAAAACTTTCAGGTCCATTTAGTGCTCCTTTTGTGTAAAATTGAAGACTGGACAATATGATCAGTAGACAAGACTGAAAAAGAAACGGCTAAGTGCCGAAACTCTCGCCAGCCAGAGAGCTTTTTACTGCTGTTGTCATGTCTGAGGTCAGCGTAGGCAGCTGACAAGTGCCACTTTCTTACCACTTAATGCCAGTATAAGCTCATGAGTGTCTCTGAGAGACCCCTGTCATGTTGTAATGCAGGTTACTAGGGGCATTAGAATGCTGCACTAAGAAGAACGTTAAGAAGGGGCATTACTCTCTTTATATCACTTTGTTTTACAAGCCGTACCATGGATACAGAGTCTAATAGAGTTTTTCTCTTCTTTTTTTTACTCTTTTTACTAGAGGCTAAAAAGTGAAAATTCTGCCTGTGTTCAGCTTTGAATTCATTCGTGATGTCACACACCACAATAGCGGTTAATGGCTCATATGAAATTAGATACACTAGACTTTAAGAATTAGCATTTTTTTTTGTAAGTATTTCTTTTTTTAATCTAGTCTACTAGGTTGGAATGTTCTTTTATGAAAAAAACTAGAAAAACAGAAAAACTAGTTGTGCTGTTTTATCTCAGTCCTAATGTTCAGGAAGTTCACCCCCTCCCATTTCCCATCACTCTGCTCATTAGCAGCTAAACCGTCAGGATACTCAGTACACCAGAACCCAGCAATGCCATGACTTATCTTATAATAGAAGTGTGCCAATTAGAGATGTTAATTATCAATGGTAAATCGATTAATTGCCAGTAAAATGGATTAAAAATATATTAAGATAAGGTTTGTTTTGCATGTAGTGGTAACCTCAACAACCCATCTGTAATCTAACACTGCGGTTTTGGAGCGCCACTGCCCTGCACATTAGTGGGTGTGGGTGTGGTAGAGCAGAGAAACACTAAAACACGCAGGGGATTCGTCCTCCAGGATTAAGATCAAGAACCACTCATCTAATGTGAGCTTAGCTATCCTTACTAGCCAGGCCCTTACTTGATGCTTGATAAAAACTTATTTGAATAGACGAGTATCCACGGTTACTCTTTATGTTGATCTAGTGCACTCAGATAACAAAACTGATCGCTGTTGTGTTTTTTTTGATAAACCGAGCATTCAACAGCTTGAGCTGTCTTACACTAACAAGCAATTCGTAAGCACAGCCAATGTGTACGCAGATGGGCGGGGCGGGGCTATTAACAGACAGACTTGTGTGTTTGTGTGTGAGAGAGAGATAAAGGTGCTGAGCAATCAATGTTCAATTAAAGATTTTACCCATTTATATATTTAAAAATAGACATTTAATATATGGTGTTCTCTGTTGATTGAATACATCAGCATGTGGGATACTGGATTGTGCAGCTTCCACTGTTTAAACAAAACTTAAACTGAGGGGTAAATGTGCATCTGATTATAATTATTATTGAGGAGTAATCAATTACTGATTATTAATGTGTTCATCTATTGGTTAAGAAGCACATGTAAATTTTGCAGTGACGACTAAATAATCCATTTGTTCATACTAATTAAAATGTCCAATAAATCAGCTTCTATTCCACATCTTTAATGGAACATCAGTGTACTGCTAGAAAGAGTTAAGGGGTACTGGAAAACAAGAAATATCACAAAGATGATGGGGAGCTACAAACATATTTAGATGTTGCCAGAAAAAACCCAGGAATTGTTTTTTATTTCCCCATCCAAATGCTTTTTTTTTTGCAAAATTTTACAGCCTGTTCCCTCGCCATGATCTCTCAAAACCACTCAGGGGTTTATCCATGCGTATCAAGAGCTAGAAAAAGGAGGACTGGGACGGAGACACGGTGAGCTGCACCCACAATATTAACAGCTTGGAGTAAAATTTGCGACTGGTCTATTTTGCAGGGCGAAATGGGCCGACGGTCCCCACGTCCTGTTCAGACCGGCCTGACAGGCCTCCGTGGCCGTTTATTGAGATTGAGAACGGTCGCCGACTCGGCCATAATGAACCGTTTTATGAGTCATTATGCTGGCAATGAATTCCGCTGCCAAAGACTGCAAACTTTCTAATTAGTGCAGGTCAAACAGCCAAACAGTTTTTAGTCTAATTATACCCGCTTATTATTAAGTGGCAATGAAGGAGAAGGCAGGAAGGATGCGAGGTGAGGATGATGTCTGGATGGAACGAGTGGGAGGAGCCTTTACACATATACAGGGGTATAAAATGTAAAGTCAGTGACTTTTAAAAAATTTTGCCTACATGATATATATATATATACTGTATAAAGCATAGTAGAACGGATTACATTATAATATAGAGTGTATTCTGACATAACATTTTAAAAGATTTTTTTTTTCCATGCAGGATCACCATCATTAATCTGCATCTGTTAAATTATTTTTTACATTTTCCAAAATGTAACAGTAATGAATGAAGTGTAAGTGTTTCCTTCACCTTTGCACATGACATCATCCATCCAGTTATTCCTGGGAAATCTGTAACACACCTACTTGCTGCACATGTCGTAATTGCTCAGACTACACACACAAATTAGAATTTTTTGTAAATCAGGGCTTTAATGTTTTCCCAAGCAATGTTATCATTTCTCTTGATGCACCACTGCACCGCAAATATGATTTTTAAAGGGTTTCCTAATCTCAGGTCTCTGATTGGATTTTGGGATTTAACAAGACTGGCTTGATGGCTTGAATTGATCATGAAATGTGATTTTCAAATAGTTTACTCTTCTTTTTAAAGCAATTTAACCAAATATGCTCGTTGGCTTAAATTCATCGTGATTTTAATATGATGTGGTACTGAAAAACCTTTAGCTAGGAAGATTATGTTAGCCATCCAGCTGACTATTCAGTTAATATTAGTGAGGAAAAAAAAAAAAGTTAATAATTTGCTTATGCGCTGCCTGTCCAAAAAAACTGTTTTAAAGCAAAGAAAACAACTAAGGAGATTTGAAATGACTGAAACCGGGTTAAGAACTGTCCAACACATTATTAAAACCTGGAAGGATAGTGATGAAGGCTAGTGATCCCCCTTAATGGAATAAACGTGGTCAGAACGTGACATGCAACTTCTTGGTGAAGTTGCATGTCATGTCTAGGCTCAGCAATGTTATGTAAATGTACTGGTTGACCAGGTTATCATGTCTATGGAGTTTTTCTTCCCAGATGGCGCGGGAATATTCCATGACTCAAATTGTGAAAGAGTGGTCCTGGGAGCATGAGGAATCATTTTCACACATGAACTGGCCACAACATTGTGTTCTGTAAGCAAAACTAAAGGTGGTCAGAGATATGTATTATCAGAGTATGTGACTTTTCCTTTGGCCAGATTTTTCTTTTGTATTTTTTGCTAGGTTGTGCCGGTGATGAACAGAACTGGCCCATTAGCTCCATCTGTTGATCTAGTGTAGTAGTTATGAATTGCTCTGCTTTTTAAATGCACTAATTCGGGGATTCAAGGAGTCCTTGAATCCTCGAATTAGCGCATTTAAATGTTATATATTTTAATTTTATATACAGTAAATATAATACATGTACACTTCCGTTCAAAAGTTTGGGGTCACTTGCAAATTTCTTTGTTTTTGTTTAGTGATTTATTTTCAACATTCTACAACAATACTGGGGATTTCAAAACTATAAAATA
>JAQMYL010000036.1:23231718-23246144 GCA_030014365.1 Clarias pachynema
CTTTACAATGTAGAAAGAAATAAAAATCAGGAACCATCATGGAGTTAGAAAGTGACCCCAAACTTTTGAACGGTAGTTTATACAGTACCTATGTAATAATATCACAATCACAATATTAATATTAATATCACAATCACAATATTAATATAAAATCAGTCTAAGGGTAATTTTTTTTCCAGTAGTCTTTTGGATAGTGGGGGAAGATGGCATCGGAACGACCGGAGGACATGGGGGCATTTTCACCTTTAGACTGTACAGTATATACTGTAGCATGAAGGGGAAAAGGAGTAGACATCAATCATTTTAAACAATGATTTTTGTCATTATATCATTTTTCTGTAAAGCTCAGTGTTAGTACTGAAATAGCTTGACAAATATGCTAATGTAAAATTTATGCTTACATTCTACAGCTTATGCTTATTTTTTCCTTCATATCCCTTCTGTAAATCTAAAATCCCTGCTGTAAGGGGTCCCTATCGTGGATGGAAATTGTGACTATTAAAGGAAAATGGAACGCCTAAATGCGTGTGGATGAAAGCAAAGGGAGGCCGCTTTGGCGTGGTTGAACTAAGGGATTACCCACCTTCTCGAGGATGAGGCTGCCCTCCTTTTCTGGGTTTTCCCTTTTTTTTTCTTTTTTTTTTTCTCCAGAGCATGGGAAAACGCTGTTTTTGTTGTGTTCTGTTTTGAGGACGGTTGCTAATTTTAGACTGCCTTTAAAGAAAACTTAATTGATGTGTTTGTCAAAAACGAGTTACAGGTTAAAAAAGAGTGACCCCAGCAATAGATTATTTTAAAAAATAAAAATGATAACTATTCGTAATTTATGTCCAAGTTGTGTGTGTCACTTCATGAGTCTCGTGAATATTATAAAGCCTCTACTAATGAAAATAACGTGATGAAATACTCAGTCTAAGAAAGGATACGTGAGCTTTTCTTTAGTCTTTAATGTCAGCAAAGAGAAAGAGAACGAACAGTGAGGTTTCACATATGTTCTTAGTGAGGGAGGATGGAGGGTTTGCATTTAATCCCTCATCCTCCCACTTCTTTTGCTTTGTCTCAGTTCCACCCCAAATCCACTGAAGTAGCACTATCACTCTCGCCCACGCTAATTAAAAACGCCCTCCTCCACTCGCCCGCCAAGCTCACAAATTCTATTACAATTGTTTACGGCTTATTGTGCCATTTTTTTTAATTAAAAATCTTTCTTCCTCTTCTTCGCCATCTATTCCTTCTGTTTCTTCTTCTTCTGCATTCACGCCTAGTTCTTTTCTATCTTCTTCTTCTTCTTCTTCTTCTTCTCATTGCTGCTTTATCATTCTGCACCGCCGGTCTTGTTGGAGGTTCAGGCTTTTGCCTCTGTTTCTCCTCCTTCCTTTTCTCCACCTTCACCTACTTTATCATCCACATGCTCTTCTTTGTCGTTTTGTTTCCTTTCCTTGTAAAATTTCCCTTCAGTTCACGAATTCGTTCGTTGTGATTTCAAGTGTCGCGTCAGCACCAGTTCCCATGCGTTCCATCAGACTACAACCAGATCACATGACCCCGTCACATCCTGTCACGCTCCTGTACATCACACACTCCAGTTCTGCATTCACCCCCTTGATTAATGTCTCCATTGATATTCCTTTGTCTTTGACTCAAGTTGTGTATTTGACACAACGGTTTCCTGCGTTTCCTCCTGCACAGAAGGAATAAATTGTCAGAGTGCCGCGTCCATCTCCACCACTGTGACAGTAAGCTGATGGAGTTCACACCTGCATTGTTTGTTAATTTCCTGAAATACAGTGTATAATCCATGTGTGCAGGCTTTACTTTCCCAGGCGTAATATAGAAGTTTTACACCAGATGCCCTTCCTGACGCAAATCTCCCATTTTTATCTGGCCTTGGGACCGGCACTGCATCCAGGGGCTGGGGTTTAGCCATTGGATGGGATGTGAACCCAAAATTGAAGAGTCAAGCCAAATCAAAAGTAGTTTCACTTCAATTTTTCGCTTCTCTACAGCGTTCCTCCTGTTCTTCATACAGCGATATTATACATACAGTACATGTTCATGATTATGAACTCAGGGGCAATTTTTGGCTAGCGACGATTTTTGCTATCAGTCCATTCGTGTACCTCTTTGTCCATGTGTTTTTTTCACGATTTGAGTTCCCTTTTGGCATGATATTTCAAGAACAAGTTTATGAATGTTTGTAGGAGTTACGAGTATATTGAATTATCAGTGCAACCTGCAGATGTGAACCGATTAGATTTGGCCTTAATTCAAACAGCATCAAGGTCACAGCAAGGTCAGAAAACTCTGAAATTGTTTTTCTTCTCAGTTTCCATCCTGTTCGACATATAAATATGCTATATACACATCTGTACAAGTGTTTTTTGTAATAGCAGTGATTTTTTTCAACTGTATCTGAGCGCCAGTCTGAGAACCTCATTAGTGCATTAGTATCTCAAGGAGAGGTTATTGAATTATTGTAGGATTTATAAGGAATCATCAATGCAACCAGCAGATGAACTGATTAGATTTAAAAGTTCATCCAAACACTATCAAGGTCA
This sequence comes from Clarias pachynema, assembly GCA_030014365.1. Lineage (NCBI taxonomy): Eukaryota > Metazoa > Chordata > Actinopteri > Siluriformes > Clariidae > Clarias > Clarias pachynema. The sequence continues at coordinate 23,234,277 of JAQMYL010000036.1, forward strand.
CAGCAAAGTCAGATGTCTAAAATAGTTTGCTCGGAGCTTCCTTTATGCTATGCTACTGTAGTATAATTTAAGGATATTTCTGGCTTACAAATGATTTCCACTTATTTATTTCCACTCATGTCCTGCTATTGGAGATCCGGGGAAATACCTCTACAGGTACACATGCTTACGTCTGCATGAGGGTAAAAATCGTTTCCTGCTTCAACTCTGATCCCAGTCGTAATGTACAATTCCAGTTTAATATTCCACACCACAGTCATTTTTACCGGTGGTTCAGGCAGCAATAGGAAGGTTTCCTGCTCAATCAGTCCACGTGTGTGAGAACTGACAGTCTCTCCTGGGATCCTTGGTCTCCCTTTGGAAAGCGACTAATGAGCAGCGTGCATTTAGAAAGAATCGAACCATCGCTCTTCCGAGCGTCTGCTGCGCGTCTAGATAATAACACACTCTCCATCATCAGAACTGAATGGTCTGTTTCGACAGATCATCATCACTTCTCCACCTCACGTGCTTCTGTGCATGATGCTTCGGTCTGGATGGCATGAGGCTCTGTAATGTGTGTGCCATTTTATACCAAATAGTGTGTGGTTTTTTATGTGTTTGTGTGTGTGTGTGTGTACTTTATTAATTAACATTTATAGATTATGTGGTCAAAACTGGCCATTTAAACTTCCACTGTTGAAGAATGGTGATTTCTAAGCAGTGTACTGTGGTGTAACATAGATTGTGTTAATAGTAAAATATAAATAATACAACACAATCGTGGTATAATTATGAAAAGAAACGCATTGTGCTGAAATGCTATTTTAAGTTATGAGGCGGCCCAGTGGCGTACAGGTTAGCTCCGTGGCCTCGCACCTCCAGGGTTGAGGGTTCTCCCTGTGCCTGGAGGGTTTGCTCTGGGTGCTCTGGTTTCCTCTCACATTCCAAAGACAAGCAGCTTAGACTAACTGGCATTTCCAAATTGCCCATTGTGTGTGAATGTGTGTGTTTGTGTGCGCTTGTACCCTAAGATGGACTGGCACCCTAGCGTAATGAGTCTCCTGGGATAGACTCCCAAATATAAGCAATAAATGGTATAGAGAATGAGTGAGTGAGTGGAAATTCTGACTGACAGTATGTTCTAGCCTCTCTACGTCCTTCACCAGCCTTGATTTTTTTCACCAAAAACGTTTGCATTATACTATAATCAGATGCTTCGCTCTGTGCTATCAAGTTATTTTAAGATATATACTTTTTGTCTATGTTTAATTATGATACATCATGTATTTGGGCACACAGTATTCCAATATTAACCTCGACTCAAAAGAAACAGCCTGAGTCAGTGGCTCGTCTATCGCTAAGTAGCGAACGTGGCATTCGGGTTCATGCTCTCCACAAAGCATCCATCGTCTCAGAATGCTGCTCCTCATCAGACCCCTGGAGAGCAGCCATGCTGTCCTTCAGTGAGTAATAAGAGCGGAGCAGAACCACTGCCAGCACTTTCTGGTCCATAAATCGCCCATATAACCTGTTCCTCTCTGCGACAAGCCCTGTTCCATAATGGCCTAAACGTTTAGCACAAGCGGCGCTCCTAAATGCATCAAAGGGAGTGTGTCTGATGGATTAGCTTTTAAAGCCATCACAGGTCTCGCTCTCTCTCTCTCTCTCTCTCTCTCTCTCTCTCTCTTTCTCTCTCTCTCTATGTCTGAAGGATGAGCCTGGGGCCCATTCTTCAGGGGAGGGTTGGTTTCTTTTTATCATCTGTCTGGTGAAAGTCGTGACACGTCCTCAACGAATAAATCAGAGCAGTTTGGTCCCTCTTTTCTTATCTACACAGCCCTCATATTTCTGTGTAGAAGACCTGCCAGAGCCCTGCATTTGTGTGTGTGTGTTGTCCACTGACAGTAGAGGAGGTATTGTATCTGCATAGCCACATGTGTTCAGTAGAAACACAACCGTCATAGTATCCTTGACTCAAAGACACACACAGAGTGTGTGTGAGAGAGAGAAAGAGAGGTCAGATGCTCCACTGTGTTTGTGTTTCACTTTTTACTTATGGAAAAGCTGCGTAACTGCCTATTCTAACTTTAATTGGCTCCAGTCTGCATTTTGCTATCGTAATCAAGATAACTGAAACCAGCATTAAGCTCTACTCATATTTATAAAGCATTAATTAACCTGCAGCAAACCGAGAATCCAGCTCTTCACTAATTCCTCACTGTAAACCGCATCCAGATCGTGGTCTGCCTTCCATGTATCAGCTTGAGTACTCTCAAACACATTAATCCTTCCTTTTCAGACCAAAACGAGGCATGTGAATGAAGATTGAAATGCAGTCAGATGTTATGCAAAGTTTACCTTTTTTTGTAATTTTAGGACATTTAGATGGGTCACCATATTCCTGCATTTTTATCCTTTTTTATATTTGTATTGGACACTTAATTTTTTAATATGAGAAGATCCCCCTCTATCAGATTGTTTCTCAACGCTGCTGTTCTCTGGTGGAGGCGTGGCTCAACAGTAGCTCATTTAGTGTGAGTTTGGTTTCCTCCTCAGGTCTATGTGCATAGAGTTCGCATGTTCTCTCCATGCTAGGTGGCTTTCCCCTGGGTACTCTGGTTTCCTCCTACAGGACATCCCACTAGGCTAATTGGTATTCTCAAACTGCCTCCATAGTGTGCGTGTGTGAGTATGTGTGTGCCCTGTGATGGATTGGCACACCGTCCAGGGTGTACCCCGCCTCATGCCCCAAGTCTACTGGAAGACGTTCTGGGACCCCAGTGACACTGTATACAGGATAAAGTGGTATAGACGGTGAAAGAGACTGAGTGAGTGAGGGGTAATTCAGGTGGTGCATTAACTAATTCTAACATATTGTATAATGCTTAATATTGTTCTTGTATATATTACTGTGCAAATAGTCTTGAGCCCCCCCCATTTATTAATATTGTCCATTCCAAAGAGCCAGACTTTAATGTCGTCTTGAAGAATAGTTCTGCAGGCTTCCTGAAGAACTTTTTTCGGCTCTCATTTTCGGTGTTTCTTCCCGGTTCATGCATTTTCAATCTAGTCCCTGTACATGACCTGGTTCAGATAAATGTTTTTTGTTTGTTAAGCCACACAGTGACCCATGAATCATTCCAGCACAAAAACATCTAACTTAAGGCATGAACCAGTGAGAAACAGGCGCAGATGATGACAGATGATCAGGCCGGTGATTACTATACTGGTGATGCTGAATGCTAAATGGCTGGAACAGACAAGAGGGGAAAATAGGTTGCTGCTGAGGTTCTTACATAGACAAGCAGAAATGAGTGGCGCTCGAGACGTTTGCACAGAACTATATCACTGATGTTTTTCCTTTATATTTCTTAGTCATCCCGGGACCTATTATTGTGCTTCCACAGAAATAATAATAATATAAGGTATAACGTACCATTGTAGTGCATTATACAGTATACTCACTAAAACCTTATATTCCATTTTTTAGTGCAAGATATTTGTACTGCTTTCTCTAGGTTCATTCTGACGGCTCATCCTAGCCCTGACTGAAACCTACACAGGAAGTTGATAATGATAATGTGTGTTTAAAGGCAGATAGCCTGACACAAGGGGGTCATACTTCTGCAGATGTCTTCGGGGTGAGGTTTATCTAACCCTGACTGCCTCAACAATTAAATCAGAGCAGAAACAGCTCCTGAGCTGACCGTCCTTCCCTCGTCTCTTCTCTCTCCCCCTTAATCAGCAACTCATTACTAAACTGATTGCACTCAGTGGTGTGTGTGTGTGTGTGTGTGTGTGTGTGTGTGTGTGTGTGTGTGTGTTAGAGAGCAAGCTCAGACACTGTTGAAGGATGTGGCCAATGAGAGGGGAAGACAATATTAACATATACAGAGAGAGAGAGAGGTACAAAGACAGACATGTTCGTGTGTGCCATGTAGGTCAGTGATCAAGAGCTGTACAGAAGAATGAAGCTGGCCAGAGCAGACAGTGGCATGGCCGTAGCTATGAAGAAGCTTAACGCAGCGAGACATACAGGCACAGAATGGATAAGAGGAGGAGAGACAGCATGAGCAGGCGAGACACTGCAGCAAGTAGAACACTGCAGACAGACTTGAAGAATTGAACAGACACATAGCTCAAAATGTTTAAGCCAGATAAAAAAGAGTTAAAAATACCAAAATTGTAAAAGAGGGCCTCCTGAAACGCCATGCCCTTAATCTTACAATAATGCAGCTCGGACACTGCAGTGAATCAGCTATCACAGACACACACTAACTCTTCCTCCTGTTATATGGTGGTTTTTTTTGTTTTTTTCAAATGAATTGTCTAGTCCAGTGGTTCTCAACAGGGGGGGGCGCGGAAAGATCGGTAGAGGGGCGAAATTGTGTTCAAGAAAAAACAGAGACAATGCATTATTTGGGCACTGGGTGTATTTTATTGCATTTGACCTTTCAGGTAAAATACACATGGAAAAATGGAAAAACCCTGCTTGATTTGGAAGAAAACGTGCTGAGCTTGGGGTGAAAAATGTGCTCCTCTCTCTCTGCATTTAATATCCTTATTAAATTATTATTATTATTATTATTATTGAATATCCTCAGTTATCTGACGCTGCCGTAAAATTACTTCTTCCATTCGCCTCAACTTATCTGTGCGAGGCCGGGTTTTTGGAGGCACATGATAGGGGAGGTTTGGGGGGGCTTTATTTCCAAGAGGTTGAGAACCTCTGGTCTAGTCGTTTATTTCTTGGGTATATTTGTTAGGGATTCCTGTCTTGCGAGTGTATGGTGTTCTGAGATAGTGTTGTTGTGGGTGTATTCCCGCCTCGTGCTCAGTGTTTCTCAGATAGGCTCCAGATCCACCACAGTCCTAATCAGGGTAAAACATGTACAGTATGCACAATTTATGTATCAGGCCCATCTTGATCAGCGTGCAAGCAGTCTACTTTCATGTACAGTACAATGCCTGGCCAAAAATAAAAGTCACCATTTCAGAAGGGACAAATTATTGAGTTGCATTTAGATTTTATTAAAAAATTGCATTATACTGTAACCCAGCACATTATCAAATCATGGAAGGATAGTGCTGAACCATCAACTGTGTGGAAGAAATGTGGTCATAATAAATTCATCAATAGAGATAATTTGAACACTTCCAGTTCAGATAGACCGTATTCCAGAGTGATGGGTGTGTCAGGGTAGGAAGAGAAATGCATGAAGCTACTGTATGTAGAAGCCTAAGGAGGCATTGTTGTGATCTGGGGTTGCGTCAGTCTGGGGTTGCCAGCAACGTGGCAATAAAATGAAGTCAGCTGATGACCTGAATTTACTGAATGACCAGGTTATCACATCTATGGAGTTTCTCTTTTTCAATTTTTTTGTCCAGGCAGTGTATCTTGGGATTACATCATGCAGTATGCTTAACCTTTACATCATCTAACACTATTTACAAATGTTGATTAGACACCCGGCCCATTTTCTTTCGAATTTAGTCATGGCCAGTTGTTCTCTATTAAATAACAGGGTGAAGGCTATCACTTGCTTCCTCTGAGGCAGGTTCATGCATTGTCAGGTGACAGTGTAACACATCTGGAAGAATGCTATCTGCCCCTTTTTGCATGTATGATGCCCATGATTGGGCAATCACAATGACAATGATAGTGTCAATCATGGGGAGACCCCACCCCTTCATTCCTCAGAGCCAGTTTTGGACTTCATCTCGGGGGGGTTCATCTCGGGGGATTTAAACTCTCAGTCTCCTGACGTTTTAAGAGTTGTTTTTACATCTGTTCCAGGTCCAGGTACCACCTTGCTCAAGGTCATATCTGACATTAGACAGGTGTTCTTGGATCCTCTGGGAATATTTGCCGTTCCTTTGCTTCAATTTTTATGGCCCTGCAAAGCCAAGCATCTGGTTTGGTCCATTATCAGAAATCAGAAATATCTGCCTTTTAAATGATTTGGAGCTAGGCTGGAGGAGGAGGTTAACAGAGGTGAAATGGCTTTTCAGGCAAGTTCTTTTTCACCTGTAACCTACTGAATACACCACTTTAATTCAGTAATAGCAACTGATTGAGGTGTTATTGATCCAGATTTTATTTTCACATCTTTGAACAATTTCTAAGGATCAGTCATTTCAATGCCTGTGAAGTGGCTGAAGGTGTATTGATGTCTTTTTGCTTTAGAAATGATTCATTTTTTAGTAGATTCATTAGGACCTTAATTTGTGGAGTGCACCGGCATCACCAACGGTCGAGAATCAAGGCTGGGCTGATTTCTTCTTCGTTTTCTAGAGCGTAGATTTGTGCAGTTTATCAGTGACAGCAGTGTCAGGTGATTACACAGAGTAAAACACCCCCCTAGATTTCATCTCTATTTGGGTGATATGGTTCAGCCTGCCTCGCTGACACATCTGTACCAAATCATCAGCGATGATTGAGAAGGAGTACGTGAAGTACAGTTGTGAGTGCAATGAACACGGAGTAGGTGGATTATTTACTCTACTTTCCCAGAGTAAATAGATTGAGCACATATTGTCCAATCAAAATGCAAATCGCACAAAAAGGATTGAGGAAAGACCTGTTTGTTTGTTGATCTGTTTATCCTGTATGTTATTTAAAGAAACCAACAGGACTACAAATGCATCTTCCTTCAAGTGTATGTAAAATGATGGAGAGTAAAAAATTGTTCGCACTCTGGCTGTAGAATTTATTTGATTTAATTTTTAGACAAATACATAATTTTTTTACATAATCTCCTTGCTTTTTAATACATTTTGTCCATCGGGCAACAAACTTTCGTATTCCCTCTTTAAAAAATGTTTAAGGGTGAGCTGTGAGCCACGAATGCACCGCTGTCTTCACTTCTTCATCAGAAGTGAATCTTCGTCCTTGTAGGGCTGCTTTCAGGGGACCAAACAAGTGAAGGTTTGATGGAGCGAGATCAGGACTATAGGGAGGATGCCTTAACACTTCAGAATTAAATTTTTGCAGTGTCAACAGTGTGGGCAGAAGTATGTGGACATGCATTGAGATGCAAGATCACAACGCCGTTGTATAGCAGTCCCCTGTGTTTAATCCAAAGCTTAGGCTTCAGCTCTTCAATAAGCATCTCATTGTAACGAGCACTGTTGATTGTTGAATCTTTTTCCTGATAATGTTCCAGTACTGGTCCTTGAGAATCCCAGAAATCTGTAAGTGAACTTTTTCTTGGTCGGCGATTGAGGATGTTTTTGTTCCACACTTTGCTGTTTACTCTTAGGCTTGAGGAGATAAATCCCTGTCACCAGTAATGATTCTTTTTAAGGAACTTTAACCTTCCTTAGAGTATCGATCCAAATTTTGTTTGCAGATAATCAAACGTTTCAGTTTTTGCTCTTCCGTGAGCTGTTTTGGGACCAGGTACACCCTCAGACCACAAAAAAACAATCACTGCACGCTGTACTTGCTTCGTGCAAATCGCAAGTGGGGCATCCATTTTTGCTCAAACCACTGTTACAAATGAACGGATGTAACACGTTCACACCTGTACAGCAGTCACTGGGGGAGACAATAGCCTTGAACAGAAAGCAATGATGAGACAGTGCAGCCAACAGAAGTTTTATTATGAACTTAAAATGCGGATTATTTTTGACTCACCCTCGTAGTTTGCCCCACACCATTTTTATTATACCACTGATGGAATCTAATGATAAAATACATTGCTTCACCAGTATCGTTTCATTTTGTAATTTGTTTAGACTCACAATATTAATATAATAACCAGACGACTACAATTATTATTATTATTATTATTATTATTATTATTATTATACCCGAGACATTGTATTGAAATGTCTTAAAATAATAATGACTTAATGTTCTTTTCTTTTCTCTGTCTCTCCGTCTCTCTCTCTCTCTCTCCCTCCCAGCTCCCACTATTCTGAACGAGCTGAACTGGACGCAGGCACTGGAGCGTGTGTTTATCGATAACAGCAGAGAGGACCCCTCACTGCGCTGGCAGGTCTTCGGAAGCGCCACCGGGGTCACCAGATACTACCCAGGTGAGTCCTAATAGCCTTCCTATTAGAACCGGTGTAGATATTACTACATAACTGTTGACATACTGTATGTATATAACAAGCCAGGCAATCATTTTATATAATCCATATAACTGTGTGCTCAGTGCTGCTGAGTAAGTGTCTCTGGCAGCCTAGATGTGAGAGGAAGTAATCCTCTCATACTGTTTTTGTGAAAGGATTAGTCAATCATTATGGTGTTTGAATATGTGTCTTCTTAATCTTTAATTCGCCAAAATCCACATTACTTCCCTTTAACCAGCTTAGTTTACATAAATGACCCATATGGAACGTTAGAATGAAAATTCTGGGGGGTTTGATTTTGAGTTTATTTAATCAGTTTGAATCAAGCTTTAAAGAAAATAATATTTTTTTGACACGCTTAACGTAATTGCAGGTTTATCTTAATTTCTGATCACACTTGTCATTATACGAGCTCTACATCATCTTGTTCCTCTCCTCGTTCTCTGTCCATCAGCTACACCATGGAGAGCCCCCAACAAGATCGACCTGTACGATGTACGGAGGCGGCCATGGTGAGTGCAGCTTGTCAAGCCCCTTCTCTCTGCCCCCGGAAAAAGCTATTTTATTCCCCCAGCTCATTGTTTCCAGTGAGTGGAACCTGGTGGTGTCCTGTTAAGAGCCAAGCAAGCATGCAGTGCTCAAATTACAGCCCTAATTCGAACCTCGCATGCTTGCTTACCCTTAACAGCCGAGCCTTTAGTTTACGGGTTTCTCTCAGGCTTGGGTCAGCAATGTTCAAACGGGTCAGGTCTGTCGGAATCCGCTTCCCCGGAACACTTTATATAAAACCAATAGTACTTTTTTTTCTTTTTTTTCCTTCTTGCACAGGATGTTGTTCCAACAATATTGAGCACAGAGTGTCAGGAAAGCTCAGTGGCAGGCTTCTCACTTTCCCAGCCAATGCCCCAAACCCAGCCAATGGACGCAGAGCATCCGGATTATAAAAATATATATCAGGGTTGTGTCAGGAAGGGCATCCAGGGTAAAACCTGTGCCAAGGTAAAAGTGTGGATCAGCTAGCCTGTATCAGGAAGTATTAGCCAAGCACATATCTGATGGCTTCATAGTGAAGCAAGAAGTTTTTAAAAAGTCCTTACACAGAAAAAGCTAGCTGACCCGCTAAGCTAGTTGTAGGAAGAGGCTACAGTCAGCCGAGACCGTGTCTCCTGGGCAGGAGGGGGTGGGAGGGTGCAAGCGATGCGCTAACAAGGCTCCTGTGTGACAGGGTAATTAAGTTCTTGCTCAACGAGACTGTCCACTGAGCATTCACGCAGGAAAAAGGAATCCCCAAATACCTGTACAAAGCTGTTAACACTACCTGAGGACAGGCAAAGAAAACTTGCGTCACTAGTTCATTCTCGAGCCTGTCGAAGCTAACGAGATGATTTTGTTGGTGCTGGAGTTGCATAGAAGGGATAAAGCTTGAGTGTGTGTTTAACTTGTGCATACTGCTTGGATAACAATAATCCATTTTAAAGTTTTACTTAAAGGGAATCTATCATACATGATCCCTGTGAAGGTTTGTGTGCTTTTGTATAGTTATATATTTTTTAGTAGAAACTATAAGCAAACTGCTGGAGGTATAATACAATGCCGCAGGCTATCTACTGTATACTGAATACGGCGCTGCAAATGTTCATAGCCGGATTCATTTATCTTCTATACCACTTATCCTGTGTGGGGGTTGGGGGGTGCGTCCTGAAGCCTATTCCAAGAGTGTGCAAATCCATCGTGGGTACACACACACACACACAGAAATCCAACAGGCAATTTGGGAACACCAATGAGCCTCAAACACCCGTGCCTCAAACCTGGAAGTGTATTAAAGAACACAAAATGGGGCGTGGCCTAAACTCAAAGGATTTTTAAATTAATACATTTTTGCGTGTGTTGTGTGTGTTTATTATGTGTAGCCTAATTCAAATCAATGCAACCTGGGTGTCAGGACCACGTTGACTATCAGCCCATGCATAGCATGAGGTCACACACCTGCATCACTGAAATCTAATAAGCACCTCTATATTGTTTCTGGTTTGTCGCATTTGCATCGTGTTTACATCTGTTCATTTTTGTGTAGTTTCTGTGCACTGATTAAATTAAATCTGCACTTACATCTGCTTTCAGCACCAAGCAGTTACTGAGGATGACTAAATGAATGCAGAAAGCCACGTGTTCGTGTTAATGCACTTTGTGGGCAGTGTATGTTTCGAGAGATTTATATCTTCATATGAAAATTAAAAACTCCATCCTGAGTGACTTTTTGTGTGCATCCCTGATGTAGTGTTAACAAGATGCCTCGTGAACCTTTTCGGCAGAGAATACTAGTAGCAATTTGTGTGCCTCATGTTTATACCTATAGAATATGTGTATTAATTTAGAGCAGCTTTATCTGTTCATTCCAAATATGTCGAACAACGAGACATCCATCGCTTCAGGCATGAGAAGAGGTGATGATGTCATTTAAAAAGGTTCCCTTTAGTCTGACCCAGTGTGTGACCCCCTGTGTGTGGTGTTGCACTGTGTACCTGGGTGTGTGCCTGAGCAGTGATCTGTGTCTGAGCTCGTGTTATCCCTTCAAGATTTCCCCTGCCCTTTCAGAGCCCTTTTTAACACTGTCGCTTGGCAACCCATGCCCAGCTGTGCTGATAGACAGGGTCCTGACAGGGTGACAGTCAGGATGCGTCAGGTCAAGTTTGTGTGATTATGGGCCAGCACACTGTCTCGGTGTCTTACATTCTCGCATGAATTCACCTGATCCATGGGTGCAACTTATGGGTATAGCCTACAACCTGGAAGTGAGGGATCATGACAAGCCAAGGACATGTGCAAAGAAGAAACAGTCTACTGACATGTGTAGACACTCCTGTATCCTGTGTTGTTGCCAGTTTTCGGAAGAGGCGCATCTGTCTGTGGCAACTGCACACACATGCATTCACGACCACTGCTTGCACATTATTATTATTACAGGAACTCTCCTGGAAGTTATTGCCACATCCGCTATATAATCCTGACCTCAGTCAAAGCCATTTCCACATGTTTGGGCCATAAAGAATTCCTGGGAGGCCAGCGTTTCAGACATAACGCAGACAGTCCGATCATGACTCTGGTTTCGGCGTACTGATAAAACTTTCTACCTTGATGGTATACAAGTAATAGTGAAACAATGGGATAAGAGCATTAGTGCAGTGTAGGATTATATATTCTGCACAAATGAAAAGTCTCGCTTTGACTTAAACACCCCTCGTACATACATTTACACAAAAATAATGTAAAACAACCCTTTTGCTATTCCTATAGCAGATGGCTTATAATTAGATTTGTCTTTTCAATTTTCGCCTGAAAAACCAAGTGCACCACAAAAGGGTTCCTCAGACAGCGCAAACATGTCTGAAAGAGAAAGGTCATGGATTTGAATACATCTTTTTTAGCACCACTCTTCTTTAAAGTCCATGAAATAGACACAAAAGTTCACATAAATCAGCTCCATTCACACATACCAGACTTTCCTCAGGTTAGTTTTCATTTTCAGGAGGATGGTGATAACACAATTCAATCTAAAGTGAAACTGAACCAGATCAGATTAGGTTTAACTTTGTCTGATTTTTGTTCGTATGCAGTCATGTTTAAAAGTTAGTACCCCTTTCTTTAATTGCTATATTTTTTGTGTGAAAATTAATAAAAAGTTATCAGGTGTGCCTCCGAGTGGCGCAGTGGTAAAGCGCTCGCCGTATCATCCGGAGATCGCTGGTTCGAACCCCGGGTGATGCTGTTTTCCTCTCACAGCCGGAGGCACAGAGAGAGCTG
>JAQMYL010000036.1:23246244-23263441 GCA_030014365.1 Clarias pachynema
TGCGGTTCGGAGGAAACACGTGATAGTCTTCGGCCCTCCCGGCTGAGTGGTAGTGGTAGCCTTAATGTGGGAGCCCCTTAGTGACGGGGAGGAATTGGCCACGACTAAATTATGGAGAAAATTGGAAAAACCCAAAAATATTACAAAAAATAAATAAATAAATAAAAAGTTATCAGTATTATACAAATAAAACCCAGACGAATAACAACATATAATTTTTTTACTCAAATATTTATTTAACAATATATGAACATACTCTCTGCCTAGTACAGTACCTTTCCCTCTCCATTTAATATGCACAATACAAGACACCTCTTTCACTTGGAACTAATGTTATAGTGAAAAAAGGTTTAAAGACCATAATGCAAGTGACACTTTCTAAGTACAGTAATACTTGCTATAAGGTACATATGCAGGGGATTGCCTGAAGAAACCACATTTAAACACATTTTAGTAAGCACAAGCCAAAGCAGTAAAGCAAAACATTTTTGAACCATAACTTTCATACTGACTTATTATTTAGTGGAAAGCTGCAGTCACTTTACTGGCGGTAAATTCAGGCCACGTAAATGTAATGATCTTGTTTGTTTGCTAGATGGCCAGTTTGGAAAAACTTCAAACCTAATCATATGGTAGGCAATGTTTTCAGAGATGAAAAACATTTCTAAGAAATAAATTCAGGGACTGACGTGTCAAAATGCACCATTTTTATCGCATAGTAGTTGCTGAAATGAGGTGCTGCAATTCCGACTACTATTTAATGGTGATCATTGAGATATATGCCCTCGATTTGCAACATAACAATTCCAACAATGAAAATTTTTGAAAAAGAAATCAAAAAGTAAAAACATTTAAATTCTTTACATTTCCAAGTTTTAGTGATTGCCCTATAAGTGGTTAAGTCCCCATTATGCACTTATAAATGAACTCTAAACCCAAACCACAAACACTATCTTTCATTTTGAGCTGAAAATACTGTTAAGGAATTGTCTGGGAAATTAAACATTTTTCTGGTGATTATATTAGTGGGATTTAGCAAAACATAAAAGTAAACTAAGGTAATATATTTTGAGTGAGCAAGCTATAGGATGATACACATGAAAAAGACATGACTGTTTTAAACACCTACAGTAAGACCATCTGAAGTGGCTTTGAAACCTTAATAATAATTACAGCTTGTTTACTTTAAGACTTTAATCCAAAAGTTCTACTTAAAGGTAGAATATGCAGTTTTAGATGAGAGGGTAATGTAATTTGCAAAAATAATGAATCCTGGTTATAACTTTAGGCCGTGCTTAGTTACGGCAGGGAGTGAGACGAGGCATCTCTCTGAACTCAAAAGCCATGTCAGTGACATAACAATTGCAGCAAACTTATTAGTCGGGACAGCATGTGACTTATATAATACAATTTAATGGCTGGACGGATGGGTGGCTGGATTGATAGATAGAGTGACCAGCAGCCAGGTAGACAGTGATGAAAGGTACTGTAAGCGTGATTGGAATTCTGATCGATTCGGGATTTTGTTTTTTGAACTTTGACTTTTGGCCATATCGATCTTGGTTCATTGATGCATTCTTTGATGGTGGTTTGAAGAAACGGAAATGAACCTATGGCCTTGTTCACACCTGGCATGAAGATCCATGTGGAATGATCCCAGCCCAAGTGGACAAAGCTGAAACGCAAAGCCTTTTACACCTCACATTCTAAATGCGTCTCCAGTGACCGCCTAGGCATCAAATTTCATACATGGTGTACATACAGTATGGAGAAGGATGTGGTGCTGATTTATTAATTTTGTCCTTCTTTCCATTTATTTTCAGACAGAACTGTCCTATTTCCTACTTCATGTGTATATATGATATTTATTTTTAATTATTGCATTCTTTCAAAACATTTTAATCACATGGTCTGCTAACGAAACTACTGACAGCTACTGACAGCTGCTTTTGTCTCTGCTGTTAGAGCATTGCGCTTATCCATTAGCCTATCGGTGAGGAGCTCTACCGTTCAGCATGATTTTAAAATGGCCTGTGTGATGCCTAATGATTGTCATTTCCAGCTAGGGTAATGATGCAGTCAATTAGGTGGTCTTTAGTCTCTGTCTGAGCCCGATCTAGACATTTTCACATTCACACAGTCGTACACAATTGTATCTTGATTGAGTAATTGTATCTCCATGGCGCATTAGACCTCATCCACACCTTGCCTTAGTGGATGCATTTAAACAGACCATCCATTTAAACTAACCTACTTCTCTTCAACTGTAAGACTAAATATTTCACCTTATGATTAAAATATATCAGGTTGAGGGTTGACTTTTTTGTGATTCACTCATTCAGTAAGGTAATGTTAAAGGTTGTTTTGCTGAATTTAATTGAATTTATTCTACAATGTCTTTTCTGGAGCTGTAGCTACATGTAGGTGTCATGAAAAATGTCCTGGCAAATTGTTTCCTAAAACAAGTGGGAACTCCGGCTGGTCAGGTCAAATTATTTCAGCGTGAGGTATGAGTTAGTGCATACATTTTGCCGGATGCATTTCCCATTCTATGACTCTTGGGAGGTGGAAGAGATGGAAACAAACCGATTAGCCGGCAATAATGCATCACCTTTCCCCCTCTCATTTCTCTCGTAACTCTGACCGGGAAAATTAATGGGCCAGTCAACAGGCCTAATTGTCTCCAGTTGCTCTCATGTTAATTATTAACATGCCTCCATTATAACCTGTGTCGGCGCTGGTTAGCGACTGACGGCAGAAAGGAGTGAGAGAGAGGGGGACAGAGAGGGAGACAGAGAGACACAGAGAGCGAGAACGGTTTCTTAAACCAACTAAGGATTTAGCAGTGAGAAAATAAGGAATTTAGTGATCTAGAGAGGGAGAATTTGAAGGAGAGATATGGAGTCAGGGACAATTTTTGCTAGCCGAGTGTTACAGAGATGCTATTTGAGCGGTTCAGCCCAGCAGAGCGGCCCAAAAGCAGATATTGATTTTTTGAGAAAAGTCAATCTACCTCTTCAATCAATATTATGGCAGCTGCTCAAACCCACCCAGAGCCATGGCTTCAAAATGTCATAGCCAGAAACAAAATGGAGCCTGAGGCTTGGCTTATCTGTCATTTAACCCCATGTCTTCTCCGAGAGGTAAAGGAGCGGCAGATAAAACTTTCAGCACAAAACTGATAAAACTCTGTCTTTCCTCGCTACAGTGTTAACCTCCAGCATAATGTTAAATACACTCTCGTGTGTTTTTACTATCAGTTGCTATGAATTGCACATTATGGAGTCGATATCACTTAATGTGTTTAGTGGATAAATTCCTTAACAAATGTTATGCAATAACAAGTTGTTGTTTTTTTTTACTTTTTAATGATCAGCCATAACAATAAACGTATCTGCCTAATACTGTGTAAGTCCCTCTTGTGTCACCAAAACAACTCTGAACCAGCAAAGCATGGACTGGTGTGCTGTGGTATCTGGCAGCAAGTTGTGCTATCAGCAGATGCTTTAAGTCCTGTAAGTTGCAAGGTGGGGCATTAACAGATCAGACTTGTTAGTTCAGCACATCCCACAGATGCTCAGTCTGATTGAGGCCTGGAGAATTTGGAAGCCAAGTCAACACTGTGAACTCTTTGTTATTGTTCCTCAAACCATTCCTAAATGATTTTGCAAGGTGTCTGGACACATAATCCCACTGAAATGGGCCACAGCTATCAGGGAATGCTTGGTCTGCAACAATTTGTGGACGGTTTTATGAAAGTAATATTCACATGAAGGCCAGGAGCCATGGCAGGTCATTTCCCAGACAATCACAATGTCTTCTCCAGTATGCCAACTTTCCATGCTGCATCCTGGAGCCATCTATTGCCCAGGTAATTGAGACACATCCACCCGTCCATCCACATGATGTACTGTAAAAGAAAATGTGATTCATCAAACCAGGGCACTTTCTTCCATTGCTCCATACTGTAGTCCTGATGTTCAAGTGCTCTTTGTAGGAGCCTTCAGCAGTGACCACAGCCCTACACAGCCCAGTAGACGGCAATCTGTAGGTTCTAACACCTTCCTATCACAGCCAGAAATAAAGTTTTTTTAGGCAAACAGGCCAGTATTTGATTCACATGAAGATTAAAGAGTCTTGGACATAGACGACTCCACCTTGCGACCCTATACAGTATAAGCAGTATGGAAAATTAATGACTAAATGAATGAATTTAAAAAGCATGCTTTACTGGCATTCTGTACTTTTTGTAACCATATGTCTTTTAGTCTGTGCACAATGTTCCAGTAGACACTGGTACGGTTTTGATGAATTCCAACATTGACGTTTCTTTTTCTACAAAATCTGTTATGATGGATAAACAGAGACCTCAACAGTCATCTCTTTGAGTAACACCTACAGTATCTCACCCATACAATAATCCTAACCCCATTAGAGCGTTCATATCACCTGTAACGCTCGCAAATTTCGATTCAGAAATCATCAGATGCACGGAATGTGTTTCACCCAAGCACGTTATCTTAAATTTTTAACATACCATTTTAGCATCATCTCTGTTCGTCTGGAAAACAAGAGTAGAGACACTGAAATTCAAATACTTCACAGATCAATGAGTGTGAAAACAATTTTCTGTGCATGTTGTCTGCGACTCTTTTTAATATATAATAATAATATATAATATATAATAATATACAGTGTACTGTATCTATATAAATTAAAGTAACTCGCTCTTTTAATGAGATCTTCACGTTTCATACACCACACTTAATTTTCTGTCTGTACATGAGCTTCAACCTGTAATAATAATATCACTGATTACATTAAAGCTGATCAGCTTTTTTTTTTAGCTTTAACCGTTTAACTATTTCTACAAACTGGTTACCACTTAACGACAGGTACTTACGCTAGTATAAATATAAAATATAAAACATATTCTGGGTGGATTCTGTAAGTACTCTTACATAGTTCAGATGTCTTCAGCATTCCAACGAAGGAGAAGGTGTGTCCAAACTTTTGACTGATAGACTATAATAGTCTTAATTGCAGCACCTGGTTTCAGTGACTACTATGAAATAAAAATGGTGCATTTTGACATGTCAGTCCCTGCATTTACTTCTGCTGTGTATTTATTAGAAATGTTTTTCATTTGAATATATTGCCTACCTTATGATTTGAAGTTTGAAGTTTTTACATAAAAAAACGAGGTCATTATGTATACGTGGCCCGCATTTCCCACTATTGAAGTGTCTGTGGCTTTCCACTAAGTAATACATCAGTGTGAAAGTTCTACATGAAGTCGAAAACGCATGTTATGGTTCAAAAATATTTAGCTTTAGTGCTTTGTCTTATGCTAATTATTAAAATGTGGTTTCTTCAGACATTCCCTTTTTTGTACCTTGGAGTAAGTATTACTTAAAAAGGGGCATTTGCATTATGAATATAAAATCTTTTTATATTAGTTCCAGGTGAAAGATGTGTCTTGTATCGTGCATATTAAATGGAGAAGGAAAGGTACTAGCTAGCCAAGTTAGAGAGTACACTGATAGCTTTCGCACTTGAGCTTGTCTGTGTGTTTCTGGCCGAGTTTGTGTGTGTTCTCTGGGGGGAACAGGGGACCAGGATTGCAGTGGCACCAGCCAAGCCCATCTGTGCATCACCTGATTCAGACACTGGGGAGTCTGCGTAATGGCTGGGAAGGAATGGGGTCTCTGGGCCATGGAGGAGGGGTAATTAAAGAGTGCAAGCCATGCAGAAACAGCACATCTGGATCCAGCAGGCTTGGGTGCACATCGTGCTAAGGTTGAGGACATTCCAGCCCAAGTATTAACGATATAAAGAAATGGTGGACTCAAAACAGTAGTACCATCAAACCTTTAGTGATTGTGAAATATACCGTAAGCAATTTAAAAATATAATTATGAACAAATATTGTTTTTTATCCCATTTGATCAGCTTGTAAGGTACAACACAGCATAGTTAGTAGTTAAAGACAGTCAGCTCTAGAGAATAAAATCTCTATCTAATAAAACACTCATCTAAAACCCACCCAAAATATGTACAGTTAGCTGCTAAATTATTTACTTGAGTGTCACTTGAGTTTAAGTCAGAGATGATTTAAAGGTCACATATTATCTTCCTAATTAAACAAGTGTGCATAGTGGTTTACAGAATGTGTCTGTTCATTTTCCAGCTGAAGTCAGCTCAGATCATGGATTCTGACATACTTGTATTGCTTTCTGTTTCACTTATTTTAGCACCTGTAGCTGAGGTAACTGCTCCTGAACGCTCCTTTAGGGAAGGGCATTTCCCCAGCTAATCAGAACACAGAACCAAAAAAAACATAATGCTCCTCATCAAGCATTTCTTAGTATCCTTTTTTGAAACTGCATTTTTGATGAACATACAGTAACGACCACACCGCCATGGTCTATATATGCAGTCTCGCTTGGTCTCACACCTCCAGGGTTAAGATTTCAAATCCTGTCTCAGGTCTGTGCATGTGGAGTTTGCATGTTCTCCCCGTGCGTGGTTGGGTTCCTCTGGGTCTTCTCACAGTCCAAAGACATGCAGATTAGGCTAGTTGGTGTTTCCATATTGCCCGTAGTGTGTGTGTGTGTGTGTGTGTGTGTGTGTGTGTGTGCGTGCTTGCAACCAGTCCAGGGTGTACCCTGCCTTATGTATGTATCTTGTATGCCACCCCATACAAGATAAGCGGTATAGACAATGAGTGTGTGAGTGAGGGAACAGACTACATGTTACCACACATGCTGGCAAACTGAAAAGATATATACTGTAAGGTATATACTGTAAGGTTCCTATAAGGCTTTAAACCATAAGCCTTTCATGCTGTTCTCTTTTATCCAGCCATAAAGGTTTCCGAACCTCCTCTTTTTCAGCTTTTAAAACGTTGTTCTCTAGATATAAATTTGCTCTCATAAAACCAAGGCCGCGTTTCTGTTTATGCAAGCACATTATTTAGTTCAAGCCCAGTTTGCACTGATTAGCTCACTGACATCAGAATGAAAATATTTTCTTTAATCGTAGATCTATCATTAGAGGATTTTATCCGTATAATCTGACTTGGAGAAAACGTCATGGAATTTGTTTGAGATTTTATTTAAATCATTTCATACCCTATGACAAGTAATAAGCTTAAAAAAAGGCTTAAGGATGTGAATAAACCTGGCTTTTTAACATTAAGGCGTGATTTAGCATCACCAGGGAGCACCCGATATTATCACAATATCAAGGTGCCGATTCAGTTTGTAATACAATTATGTTATTATCACGACTTTGTAAATAATTGATTCAATATTATTTTTTAGGTTCTAAATAAATTAGCTCCTAAATTTGCTCCTACCGCACAGGATGCTGCACTGCCTGCCAGTGTGTGAATAATTTAGAGTAAACCACCTGTATGATTAGAGAGGAATGACAATATTCTAATATACTGTAGTTACAAGCAACAATGATCTGGCCCAGGCACCTGTGCCATCGCTGCCCAGACACACCAGCAAGACAGTGGGTGCAGTTGGCACGTGCATGTAAAAAGGGGACATACCAATACAATTATGACATGATTTTTAAATAGGTTGAATTTTATGTCAAGACCTTCAAAAAACCCTAGATGCTTGAAAAAAAGCATCAGACTTCGATGTCACTCAATATGATGTCACATAGAAAGTTTCGGCATATGTTTAAGGCATCGTCATGGCTGGCCCATTTGAGATGCCTCTTCAAAAATCCCTCTGCAATTTTGCATCCTCGATATCTTGAGATCACATAGGCCCAGTTTGGTGGCAATCGTTTTACAAACATCCCAAAATAACTGACATTCTGTAGAAAAGAGCCCATGACATGCAATGTGAAAGTGTACATGCATGTGCATATGAGCTACGCAACAAAGTCTCTTCTGAGGTCCCTGTGTCACGCCCAGGGCCCAGACACTCAGTCATCCTAATAGCAGCAGATTCCAAACTGTGTACCAATTTTCATTAATTTTTGAGCATGTTAAGACACTAAAAAGCCCTGGATGCGTGGGGAAAAAAAACAAAAAAAACAAGAGGGTCCTTCACACACTATGAGATCAGCACTATCAGATATTAGCACTATCATAGCGATGACGATGATGTGATAGCCATGACGGCATCATGCCAATGACTTGGGCCCTAATTACCTTAAATGCAAACATATATAAATAAAAAAATTATTTTAAAAAATGATGCTAAATAGATTTTCCCCATTTCTAGTGATTATTGTACAAACATCACCTTTTGGTCTTCGGAAATGTAACAGTCTTGGGCCTTAAAATGCAAGATTTAGGATTCAAAGAACTTTATTAATCCCAGAGGGGAAATTGCTTAAATTGGCTCGCCAAAATTTTTTATCTGAAATTTCAGTAAACCTCTGCTCATCTTGTATGTTGTAATATTTTCAGGCCCAGAACATTATTTCCCCGACATTGCCCTGTTCGTAGTGGAAGAATCCACTGACTCTCCAGAGTGATGTGTAATACCAGTTAGATTATTTTTTCACTATGCTAGTGTTCATATTATATTTCACAACCCATTTAACATTGTGAGAACATAAGTAATATAGTTCACAATGCTTTTAGAGCACTAGATTTTATTTTATATGCAGTGGGAGGGGCTATATTGCTGTTTAATAAATCTCAAAGCAAAATTCCCACAAAAAGTCCACGCATGATGTCTATTTCCATTCACAGTAAGCTTTCCTCCTACTCAGCTTGTTAGCATAATGAAGAGGTTTAAAAAAATAAATAAATTCAGTATCAGTGAACAAATTTCAGGATGTAGTGGCGTGGACACACAGCGAAAGCCGAATTCACAAGAGTGGATTGCTGGAACAGACCCAGGAGGCGTGTGTTATAGCCAACACTGCAGTTGCATTAGATCACCAAGAACTGGCCGGTAGCCATGACCATGCTCAAAAAGCAGGATGGAGCAAGCTAGAGGATTAATAAGGTTTTATCAAAAAAAATACAAAATAGGGGACAACAACAGGAATATCACGTAGCCGGTGCAAAGGATGACAGGATCAGACACGGCAGCTATGTAGGTCCAGGCAGAGCAAAGCTGGCAGTGTTAAATAAAAAGTGACCAGGTTGGTGAGTGGAGGAAATAAAAAAACGGAAAAGCCTGAGGGATGCTATCATGGCCTTTTATATGGCGGATGGAAGAATCCATCGTTTATCAAGAAGGAAAAATTCTAGCTTTAGAATGCTCAAGGGAGAACACATTTCTTCTCGATAACTGTGATCTTTATCCGGAATTTAGAAATAATGAAACAGGCCACGTTATCCTGCGTTCTCCTGCTCTCTGGAAGTTACGGCTAAATGTTTTATCTAAATAGTGTCATAGAAAAAAAATAGCAATAGCAGCAGGATCTCTCGCCACAGGTGACTCAGTGTAGTGCTGAGGATCCTGACCGCAGCGGGTGTTTGCACTTCTGCACAGCTAAGCGGAAGCATCACGGGCTGTGTTCGTTCCATCTCGTTTTCATCCAAGCTTGTGACTTTCACAGAAATGCATCACCTGTCGAAGGAATCAGAGTTTTCTTTTTCTCCCGTCTCCATCCTGTCCGACGATTTAATTAGTTTTCTCCTACGTAAAAGATCTGAACTGTTTACAGCTCATCTGAAGGAATGTAAATATTAAAGTATAATTATGTCAAAATGGGAAACGATCTCTTTAAGCATTAACGCAGCACTTATCAGTTATGAGTTTTCATACGGGAAAAAATAATCATTAGAGGGTAATTGCTTTAGAAACGTTCTCAAGTAACAACAGCTTTCAAAGGAGGTTGGGTTTATAAGTAAATTGGTATCATTCTGCAGGATTATCAGTGGAATTACCAAAGTCAAGAATTCGTTGTAAGTAATTATAGTGCTGTAGTGGTGCGATTGTAGTATTGTCTTTCCACAAAGACTTAAAGAGGTGCTGACAAAAACAAACTGCAGCATGTAAAATTAAACTATGTAGACTTTTTTTTTTTAGCGTTTATCTAATAGTTCTGAGATTTTGAGATCATATTAGATCACAAGATTATTCAGACTGTTTATACTGTAGATGCTGTTGCTCATTCCAGGCTTGAAATGTTCCTCTGCTTTTTTTTTTTTTTGGCAGGTCATGTTGCCTTTTTTCCCCTAGAAATAAATAATTAAAATTAGAAAAATCATCCGACATAAGAAAGAGATCATTTTAAGTTTGTAATCTGTCTGTTTGTTCATCTTGTATTTGGTTGTATTATAATATAACTGGATAGTACATCGAAGTATATCGAAGATGCGTTCACTTGCTACGGAGTCGCTTGTTGCAGACGGAAGCATCAGACAGAATCCCGAAAAACACTCACAGCGTCAAGAATTCAGAAGCGTGCGTGCAATATGCAAAGGCACACGCCAGCACCCCCTCCGTCACACACACCGTGGTGCGTTGAAATGAAAGATTCCTCTAATTAAACTGATAAAAGTTGAGCCAGCACGCTTCATGGCTACGGTGTGCCGATTTCTGAATGTCAATGCAGATCACGAGAAACTAGCGGATGGCCTAACTTTGATGTCGCACTCGCTATTATCAGAAATAATTGAATTCCTCCTTCTCTCTCTTATCCCCCCACCCCCCAAACTGCAAGCATATTTAGAATCAGGATCCTACAGTAATTCAGCTGTGGCCCTCCTCACTCACCGAAGCTGGCCTCCTTCAAAGCCGTGAGCTCTCGAGTCGTGTTACGAGCTAGGTTTGTCTCGGAGCTAAGGGTTGCGTCGTGCAGGTTTCGAGTCTTGGCTGAGCTTCAGAAAGCCTCTTCAGATCAGGTCAGCAGGCTAATTATCATGGATAAGACTCCAGGCAATTGAGAAAGCCTCTGGAATTCTATCACGGCCTTTCAGACGGCGCCTATGACAACCGGTTAGCTCACAATACACGCGCGGTAAAAAAGATTCCCAATTTTGCTCTGACGACAGCGATAGCAAACACGCAGCCCGCATCCATCAGGCTCTCAGCCTCGACTGTGTCATGCGTAATGTGTTTTTAATTGCTTACGGAAAACGTCTGTGCGTGTTTTTTCCCCTCCTTTTTGTCTTTCCCTCTATCCGAGGCTATATATCACTCTCTATCACTTTTGGACAGACACAGTTTAGGTCTTTTTGGTTTTGTTTTGTTTTTTCCTCTACCGGTGCTGCACATCTCTCACCGACTGTCCTCTGGCTCGGCTCCCTCCATGTCATTGAGAGACGAGACCCTCTTCCTCCAAAGCACGATGTGCTAACGCCAGCACAAAGACTTCAGGAGACGGACGGCCTGACTAATGTGTTAGTCTGCAATTTGATGAGAGCCGCGATTTGTTGTTGTTGTTGTCGTGGTTGTAAGCAGGCAAGATGCTGATTTGCTCAGACTACACCTTCAGTTAGCTTAGATAAACTGCAAAGGTAAAAACAGTTTGCTGCTTCAGGCCTTGTAAAGGATCATGGTTCCTTTTACCATCTTTATTATAAAATCAGGTCTAGACAAGAAGTGACACAGTGGCACGTTAATGAAATCTCATGTACAGTATTCATCCATTCTTTCATTTATCTTCTAGATCACCCGTCTTGTGTTCAAGGTTGCAATGGATTTGGAGGTTGTCCCTGGAACTCCCTGAATATGGGCAGTCCCATACACATTTAGGGAAAAATATACATCAATAGCATCTCCAATTGACCTGTTTGTGTTTGGAGGTGAAAGAAGATCCCAGTGCAGATCAATCCAGGCCTGGTGAGGGCGTGTGAACCTCCACACACAGATCCAGCAAGACCAATGATCCCACTGAGCTACTGAACCACGTCCGACTGCAATTAGAAAGTTCATCTTCAGTTTGTTTAGATTAACCCTGTTGTTGAGAGAACCTGTAACTGACATGTTTACATTTAGCAAGATCATGTTTAGTTTCACTCTGCGACTTTGTTGAAAGAGGGAATCTGGTAGGATTCCACACCAGTGATTAAATGAATCAGCACTAAACAAACACAGCGCAGACAAACAGTGCTGCTCTTGGGAGTGATACTAATCAGATTTTACCTTTATTTGCTCAGCGTAACCTAATAATGAAAACATACACCACTGTACTTACGTATGGTAATGTCTTCCCATCAATGCGATGTCACTACATAAATGTTGGGCAGGTATTTGAGATGAGCACACAGACACACCAAAAACCGCCGTAGCAGTGCCATGTAGAAGTGGTGTTTCACATCAATAATAACGTGTCCTTGTTGTCTGACCTCTGCTGTGTAGTCGAGTGTCGGAGTCTCAGGCAACAGCTTTGTTGCTTTAGAATGTATTACATTTAAGCCCTGAAGGTAACAAGTATAGAAGTCAGTTAAATGGGTTTACCGTATCTGAAAACCAATTTTTACTTTCGCTTTTGTGTTAACAGGTACATTCAAGGCGCCTCTTCTCCTAAAGATATGGTCATCATTGTGGATGTGTAAGTATTCCCAACACACACACACACACACACACACACACACAATCACACACACACACACACACACACACACACACACAAATTCTCCTTCTTATGCTTATAGCAAAAACACGCAATGACCCAGAAATTGTTGTGGTGCTCTAGTGCCACCTGTTGGTTTCCAAAAAAAAAAAAAAAAAAAGTCACAAATCAAGTATTTCAGTCACTTTACTACAAAAGGCTGGCCTACATTTTTCATATCACAATGTTATTGTGCTCCGTGAAAAATGTTTTAGCTGCTGCTCGCAATGAAAAATGGGCTCGACTGTGGGAATTGCTGATAAATCTGCAGCAGTTAGAGAACAGAGAGAGGATACATAATAGGAATAATGTGTACGATGCCGAATGTTTATAGAGACTATGCAGTATATCTCTCTTTAAGATAATATGACAAAAATTCCTTGCATCATAATCACGCGAAAGGAGCACAATGCATAAAATCATACAGATACAGGACAAGAGTTCCAGTGAATGTTCATGTCAAACTTCAGAATGCAGAAGAATTTTTTAGGACTTAACTGTGGCGTGGTTGTTGGTGCCAGACAAGCTGGTTCGAGGTTTTCATGCAAAGAATGGTGTGAAAACGTCATAACTCCATGTAACAGCCAAAGACCGGCCAGTTTCGAGTTGATCTCAAGGCTACAGTTATGGAAACAAACACATAAAAATCATCTGTTGTTCTTCCAGTCTTCAGCTGTCCAGGTTGAATGAGGCTGGGCCCACTGACAGAAAGTAAAACTTGATGTGGTCTGTCGTAGCTCGTCTGCCTCAGTGTGTGATGTATTGTGTGTTCTGGGATGCATACAATTGGAGTGAGAGGTTATTTGAGATCGTTCTTGGCAGCTCAAACCAGCCTGGTCCAACAAACCACATCAAGTTTTACTTTCTGTTAAAACTGACTGGTCTCCTCTGACCTCTTTCATCAACAAGTCGTTTCTGCCCACCGAACTGCCAGTCAGTAGATGTTTTATTGTTGATGATGATGTTGCAAACTCTGCAGACTGTTGTGTATTAAACTCATAGAAGTCAGCGCTTTATGAAATAGTCCAAGCAGCCCATCTGGCACCGACACACATGCCAAGGTCAAAGTATGTAACTGATGTATCTGAATGAGTTTATGCATTGCATTTCTGCCATGTGATTGGCTGTTTGGAAAACTACATATATGAGCAAAGGTAAAAGTGATTCCATTAAAGTGTATATTCTTTAGTCTTTGCAGTGTATACAGTACTGTGCGAAAGTCTGGAGCCATCCCTCATTTCTTCATATTAAATTAAATTATATTAATTAAAACCCACAGATATTGTAACGGCACAGAAACAGTACATGCCTGCAACTCAGCATAGGTCAATGATGAGTAAAAATATATATATATGTGCTTATATAGAAGCCTTTCTGGAGTGTGTTAATAGGGAGGCTTCAGACTTCAAATTGTGTATTTGGGTTTTTGGACCCAAGTCAAGTAGAACAAGAATTATGATCACTTTTATAAAGGGTCAATTCTACCAGAATATGTGAATGAAGTTGCAAAAATGTAGAACTCATAAAATGAGCATATTATTATTACTTTTTGGTCATAGAAACAACCGAAAACAACCATTAAAACACATGATTGTGTGTATTTTTGCTCGTTCTTTGCCTTTCTAATTTTTGACCCAGTTTCGAATTTTTTGCCCAGTGGTGTTTGGGAAAGTTGGTTAAATGAACAAAAATTCAGTTCATTATATTGCCTATTTCGTGCTGAAAAAAATATGTCACTTTATCACTGCACAATCATGAGCTCTACTGTATATATGTTTATTAAAATAACTGCAAAACAAATAATGGTGAAAATGCTCTGAGCTTTAGGGGCTACATGATATAGATTTCATTAAAAAGGGGGGAACAAGTATTTTATTGAGACAGGCTGCAAAGTGCCTGTAGATACAATTTAAATTAGTTGTTTAAGTAGCAACCTGAGCAGCAACCTCATTTCCCCTCTCGTCTGTTCCAACCACTCAGCATTCAGCATCATCAGTATACTAATCACCAGTTGATCATCTGTCATCATCTGTACCTGTTTCTCACTGGCTCGTGCCTTACATTCGATGTTATTCTGCTTGAATGATTCATACGGTAGGTCACTGTGTGGCTTAACAAACACAAAACATTCATCTGAAACTGGTCAGGTACAGAGAGGGGACTGAAAATGAAGTGGAAAAAAAGTCTGGAGAACTATTCCTCAAAACTACATAAAAAAATACAATCAGGTCTGGCTCTTTGAAAGCAAAATATGAAGAAGAGACTTTGCACAGTACTGTATATAACAATATATTCTTGAAAATCTATGGCACGAATGAACCGTCTATAGAATATTTTAGCAGAGGCGTGATGAGTCCAGGACTATATTAAAGACATCATTCCCGGGTAAAATAAGGTTCAGGTGTGTTCTTAAACCAGGCGTTATTGTCAGTGACCTAAGCAAAGCCGAGCTGCTGCTTCCTATTCCTCTGGGATTTCTCTGCTTATTCCGTGGCTTTACGGCGATTAGGTATAAAATGAAACAATCCCTCTATCCTTCAGCAAATGTTCTCTTTCAAAGGTACAAAGTTCTCTTTGCTTGATGAAAACATGGCTGGCAATACAAATACTGTTTTTTTTTTTCACATAAAAGATGTTAGTAGCTAAAAATAATAATAATAAAAGTTTAATTATAGCATGCTACAGTGTGCATGCCAGTATAATCAGGAAAAGAAACACAGAATAAGAAGGGAAATGTACTGTAGGGTGATTCAGAAAAGAAATAAGAGAGAACTACAGTATATGCCTAATCATAAATGTTCTTTTTATGAACTCATTATCTTTAAAGATATACAAATGTCTGTGTGATGGTTTTGTGTATATGTTCCCTGATTTTTTCTTTTCTGCAACAAAGCTGTCTGATTCTATCCTCTCCTGAACAATATTCTCTGGTTGTTGGTTTTTTTTTTCTTTCTGTTAAATCCTATTTATACCAAGTACTTCTAAATCTCCTTTACATTTTCGAGGTGTACAATCACACCTGTCTCCTCCGTTTGCTCTCGTGACAATGACACATGCGCGGAGCTCGCGTTTGACGGACATGGCCGAGAAACGGCAACGCGGGATGCTTAGCAACAGGTGCTGCTTAGCAACAGCTTTTTGGTCCATATGTTTTATCTTGCTGCGATTACAAGGCAAATGGTTTGTGAGAAAATGAAAAATGTGTGTTCTAATGACTTGTTCATGGCACACTGCCTAATGTATTTCTAATTGAAATTGTATGATTGCTGTATGCTGGGTTTTTTTTCTGAGTTGTATTTGTATACAATATGCATTGTGAGGTGTGTGTGTGTGTGTGTGTGTATGTGTGTGTGTGTGTGTGTTTAGGAGCGGCAGTGTAAGTGGACTGACTTTGAAGCTGATGAAGACCTCTGTTATTGAGATGCTGGACACACTGTCTGATGATGATTATGTAAATGTAGCACAGGTAAGAGGAGACACACACACATACACACACACAGAACATGAAGCTGCTGCTGTCTCTCTCACTGTAGTCAATTTAAGCCCAAGTTGATTTTCATGCCCTTTGTATCCTTTTTTTGAAAATTTTATCTTTTTTTCCACCTTTGTATAACATCACAATGATTTTACAGTGAGGTAATTTAAATTAAGACATTCAGCATAAATTCAAGGATTTTAACAAAAGTATTGCATTAACTGTTTAGGAATTACAGCTGTTCTTGTATTCTTATCAGTAATAAGTACTTGGACATGTGACTGATAAGCAGTTTGAAGCCAGTTGTGGCCTGTTTACTAGTTATTTCATGATAAACTAAATGGATAAAAGCTCTGTAGTTGATTTTCAGTGATTTCACATTCAGGAGCTGTTCATGGTAACTCTCAATATGTGGTACAAAGAAGTTCTGATGAAAGTGGAGAACATCATTAGGCTGAAAAAGTTAAAACATACGTAACAAAAAAATAGCAGGAACTTGAAAGTGGCCAAATCAACCATTTTGGTATGTTCTTAAAAAAGGAGTGCACTGGTGGGCTCAGCAACACCAGAATACCTGGACAACCTAATAAAATAGATTAATTGGACGACCTTAGAATTCAGAAAAGTCTATCATCAAGAGATACCTTCATGAATGTAAATACAGAAGGTTTACCTACAGATGCAAATCACTAGTACCACTTAAGAACAGAAAGGCTAGATTAGACTTGAAAGCAGGATTATCTTGTATGAGAGTGATATAATGAGAGTAATATGAAGAAGGAAAGGATGGGCTCATGATCCAAAGAATGGCACATCATGTATGAAGAAATGGTGGAGGTATGGTTATGGTGTGGGCATGTAGAGTACGGCTGAAGATGTGTTGCTGTCCAAAAACAAGAATTATGACTTAGTGCCATAAACATTTATAGTATATATTAGTTTTTGAATGGTTTAGCCAGTGATGATGATTAAGTGTATTGGGCATTACACTGGTACACTGACATAAATGAGAGTAAATACAGGTTGTGCTACAGGAACACAAAAACATTTTTACACCAAAAATGTCACGACCTTGAAGTGCAAACCAACCAACCCATGAAGATACACACACACACACACACACACACACACACACACACACACACACACACACACACACACACACACACACACACA
>JAQMYL010000036.1:23265672-23282814 GCA_030014365.1 Clarias pachynema
TATATATATATAGTATACAGGTGAATCTCGAAAAATTAGAATATTTAATTAAAATGTTAAAAATTTAATTTATTTATAAAATTCATTTATTTCAGTAATGATGATAGACTCATTACATGCAAAGCAACATAGTTCAAGCCGTGATTTGTCATAATTGAGATGATTATGGCTTACAGCTCATCAAAACCCCAAATCCACAATCTCAGAAAATTAGAATATTGTGAAAATGTAATGAGTCTATCTAATATATTAGTTTCACCTTTTAAGTTGCATCACTGAAATAAATGAACTTTTGCACGATATTCTAATTTTTCGAGTTTCACATATATACTATAAATGTCACATATATACTGTAATCTATCCCAAATGTCTCTGTACCCTCTTATCAAGGGCACTACTTGGTGTGTATGACAAGAGAATGTACACCCTAGTGCACTAGCTTTCCATTTAATTCTACTTGGGATTTAACCCACCTCCATGGTTTATTCCTCTTGCCTTTTAGCTATATAGTATAGTAAGAATTTAGAACGTCTTTCGCTCCTATTAATTGCACTTACTTTAAGTTAACTCTCAGTTCTGCCAGTTGTGGAAGGAAATGTGTTAGAGGAGCAAAATAACTGGTTAAATGAACAAAGAAAGCATAAGCCATAAGTGTGCTGTTGTGCCGGATATTATCATATGACCACAACACAACACAACACCACTCCCTTTAGTGTCGTATCGTTTAATTCAATTTCTTGCCTTGTGACCTTAAATTTAAACCAAATTTATCTATTCAGCTCCGGAATGGCGCAAAAAAAAGGTTTGATCTGTTGTGAGGAGATCACGAGTTCGAATCCCGTTGATGACGCTGCCATCCATGGCTAGGAGCAAGAGAGCAAAATTGTGAGTGCCCTCTGTATGCGAGGGATGGTGACTCAGGATGTGAGCTCATGCATGCAGAAGAGGGTAGATATATAGCATTTCTCCTCCTACTGTGTTGCTCAAAACTGCGTCACAGCAGTTTGACAAGATGCAGAGATTAGTGTAACACGTCTCGGTGGAAGCTTGTGTTTGACACACACCCACAGGTTGGTAGCTGTTAATAAAATGAAACTAGTGGGTGGAATGGGTGAAGAAATAGGGGGAGATTATAAAAAAAAAAATAACCATGTTATTTTTTGCCTATGAAGACACTATGTGAGATTTTACAGCATAATTCACAACTTCAAAGACATGGAGGGCAATGTAAAAACTGAGGAGCTTGTATCTGATTTGTAGAGGGACAAAAACACAGGTTTAAACATTCTAAAACCATGAAATAGTCAGCTGGAACCTTCTGTGGTCCCAATTTATTTCATATTTGAGCAGTATTACCCTGTGATGATGCATTGTAAGGCTTCTCATATACTCTGTGTGTGTGTGTGAATGTGAGCTTTTGTTATCTCTATGTGTGTCCAAAAATCATTGTATTTGTGTATACATATACCCGTAGCAGCATATGCGCCTGGGCTTTCATCATCGGTGCGTGTCCACAAATCTGCGCGTGTGTGTGTGTCGGGAACCAGGCTGTCTAATAGACCCTGATGGTATGATTGATGAGAGCGGCTGCGCGGAGATGGGCTGCAGACGCACAGATGAATTTGTATTCTCTGCCTGTTTGACAGAGTGGGAGAGCGAGCCAAGCTTTCAGCCTCACTTTGTGTTCGCCTTAGCGCCCTCCAAACTCAGCAGTCACTCTAACCTCTGCCAGAGCCAAAACTACTAAAGCATTTTAATCGTCGCACGCTGCAGCGGACGCCCCTGATTGGCTCAGGAAAAAGCGGCCGAAACGCGTAATCGCGGCCGTATTATTTATCTTTATTAGAATCTTGTCAGTGATGCGGCATCGGGCGAATGTCAATGACAGCTGTGATTGGACAGGAGAGAGAGGGGACTTGTAGATGGCTCTTCAGAAATACGACAACGGGCAGCGTTTGGGCACAATCGCAGACATGTGATTAGAAAGACACGCACTGACACTCCATCTCTCCAATAGACAGAGAGCGGGAATGATAAAACAGTGTCATTATGATGCAGATGTACTCAAGTGTACAGTCGAGGTTGTTTATCTAGAGAATGGAGTCTATATTATTACCGTTAATTGTTTTCCCAATGTTTTTTTTTCTCCTCGCTATTTCGTTTCTCTCAGGAGACCAGCGCTCCAAGGGCAAACTGCAATAAGATGATAATGATGTTCACAGATGGCGGAGAGGATCGAGCTCAAGAGGTCTTCGAGAAGTACAACTGGCCCAATAAAACAGTGAGTGCATTGCTGCCAGTCAGCACAAAAGCTGAAGCCCCTCTCATCATGCCCTTCAGAATAATGTTAAGGGGGAAAAAAAGAATGTCTAGAAATAAACCACTTTGTCCTGACTCTCAGTCTTATCCTGCTGTTTTTGTTTTGTTTTTTTGCATAGATTTACATTTTATTCAGCACACAGAGGTTTTAGAAATGGGCATTATGTGCATTTTGCAAGATGTATATAGTGTATATTGGGTTTAACTAGAAAAATACAGTGATAATTATATTAGACACACAGTAACATATTACATGAAGTCTTTCTTGCTTTCACAGGTTCGAGTTTTCACCTTTTCCGTGGGGCAGCATAACTACGATGTCACTCCGCTGCAGTGGATTGCTTGTGCCAACAAAGGTGAGCGTGGTGTGTTTGGTGTTACTCACAACTTCAGCTCCACCATTCACCTTTCACCTTCGTCTGACTACAAATTAGCACGTTATTTACTTTTTTTTAAAGCATTAGCGATTATTTGATTAGTTTATTTGCCTTTGGCAATAGTGGACACATACCATGTACTTGAGAAAATGTAAAAATACCCTAAGAAAAATAGTCCTCCCTTTACATCTGTACTTGGGAAAAGGTCCAAACGTACATACTATTTACATGGAAATAACTTTTCAAGCTTATATTAGCTTACAGTAGCCTTTAAATCCTAGTATGTATCTTCTATATATCTTCCACTGTCTGAAACCATCTCCTCTTGTGATTTCAAACAGCTGCTACATGATGGAGAGTTTTATTGAGGGAAGGCAAATCACACAATTACGTATAATAGTCAGCATTTTATTACTGCTTTAAATACTACACACCACATAACGCAAGTAAAGTATAAAGTACAGATATTTGTTGTAGGATGTAAGAGTAGAAGAGTAAAATTTAAATGATCAGCTAATTTAACTTCTCAGTTAAAGTATACATGTGCTCATTAAGATAGTGCGAGTAGCTCGGGGCCGAAGCAGTGATGCTACCTGCTGCACCACTGTGCCACCCCTCGGTGCCACTATGCCACCCCTCTGACTTGTTAATATAAACCATATACACTGCTGCACTACATTAGAAGCCATTTGCTCTAGAAACAGAATGTTTCTGTTGTTATCATTATGAGCACACATACAATAAAACCTTTTCTGAAATGGAAAACTATACAAAACAATCTGATTATCTTTTTTCCAACGCATCTAAACAGTATTTTCTTTTTCATGTATGTACTTCTTGATTCCCACCTTGTCCTCAATTGCTTTTTTCGCATTCCTCCCTCATTCTCAGCTCTCTCCTAATGATCATTACTCACCCAGTTCTCTGATTAGTCAATTGCGAACAGTGCCAAAGTGCTCCTGAGGTCCTTCACCCCCCCCAATCCCCCACCCCCCACACACACACACCCTGCAAGTTCCTAATTAATTAGGCGAAAAGAGACTGCCTTTCCAGCGATAAATGTGACTTCCCTCCATCACCAACTCTGACTTAAGGATTAGCGTTTTGAGTGGCCATGTTCTCCACTCTCTAATGGCATGCGTGAAGGGGACCAGATTGGCACAGCAGGCACCGAGGTTTTTCCTTAGCCTTTTTCTGCGGACTCGATCTCCCTCTTTGCCACGGCGCGCGCTGCTATCACAAGACTGCAGAGGAAAACGCTTGACACATTCACAAAGGCAAGATGGTGCCACCGTTTCCCTTTGGTGTACAAGACACTCGAGATCACATGTCCTATCAAAAAGCATGCAGACGTGAACGTATTCTCACAAGGGCATAAAGTGAAGGCCCCTCATCCTGCACACATGCTTTCTTTCCCATATCTCTCATACACATACAAACAGCCTTTGACAGGTTTAGAGGTGCGCTGGCAGAGGTTTGCTTTGGGTGTATCTATTTAGTAGAACATATTGCATGAAAGGCAGAGCAATGTATTGAGTCTAGTAAAGAGGATCCAGTTGTAGGCAACAATAGGAGACATGTGTCTAACACAGTTAATCGGAGTGCCTGGTGTCCCTCAGTGAGAATAGTTCACACACTAGATACATGCTTTTGGCTGCACCCGAGCCAGCTCGGTCAAATCGTTCATTCGTCTTAAATAGACCTCTTTGAACTCTGATTTTTATGAACAATTTACAGGAACTCATAAAATTGTCTCCATCAATCAGGGGGCGTGTGTACTTTATTGAATGTCAGCACTATATTACTTGGAGCTTAATGTTCTCAATAGGGCCACTCTTGATGAAAGAATCTAAGCCAAGGAAAGTGATCTTAAAGACCACCACGGAATGTATAAAAAGGTTGTAATCCATATTAGGGATTAGATTCTATTAGAATCAGGCCTTGTCTGTTTACCAAGTCACACTCATAAAGGTTTTTGGATAGGTGCGATGCACTTCCAACTCATAGATGGCTTTCAGTCCCTTTCAAGGGAAACTGTATATAACTGTATATATGCCATACTGTATATAAATATCGCTATTACTTGTAACTAGGATAATTGAGTCACGGGTACACATGCCGTCTCCTTCAAAATGTTCCATTGAACGCATTTATCAAGGACAATTATTACCCGTAAGTGACTTTAGAGCTGCCATCAACAGAAGAACATAAACATTGGCACAACTAATTATTTAACGAGCCATTACTATTGATTTCATGGGTGTACGTTTGAGAAGGCCTCAGAACATGTGATGAAAAACACTGTGACCTATTTACAGAAAGGCTCTCTGAAGCATTCCACAGAAATAACCATCAGCATTCTCTAACTCCTTAGTAATAACAGGATGCTTTAGAAGATTTTTAAAGTTAATTTCATTAGACGGTCATTAGTAGTTAAAAGGAATGTTAACCAGAGGTTGCGACGTAAGTAGTCGATTCATTGTGCTTTCCACAATCGTATGTGTGAAAATGGAAATAATGGAAAAGAAAGAAAAAACTGCCCTGTCAGTTAGTATTTCTCTGGATACGTGAGTTTTATTATAAAGGAGACATTTTAGTACACATGCAGCCCTCATATGGAAAACAGCTAAACGTATATTTCGGCGTGTTTGGAACAGTTTCTGTCACTTGGTGTTGAATATTTTAACAGACTACACATTCAGATGGGAACATACAGTAACTAAGCATCAAAAAAGTGATATGGGTCAGGAGTTGCAGGCACAGACAAACACAGATGTAGATCGACTTTAATAAACATCATGCAAACAATATACAAAAATGAGGAAGCGATAAATTAAAAGGAAATAGGGACTGCAGCAGCTTCTGGAGTTGTGGTGACAACCACGGTGATGTCCTCAAGATGGTGTCCTCTTTTAGGACAGGGTAGGGGGACCAAGGTGGGCTAGACACAGGTGGACTCCCTTTGGTCCTCTGGCTTGAACATCACTGAAGAAGCCACCTGGTCAGCCTTCAGTCTGCACCCCACTGGCTTGTCCAGCAAACAACATGTAGACCTGGGACTCCTAGGGCCTGATGGGTATTTAGACCAGTATGGCACAGCATGGCACGACCCTGACAATCGGCTTACACACATGCTGGTTTTCTTTTAATTTCAGAAGGACACACAGACTCTCTTGAAAAATATTAAAGATATATAAGATTTTACATCTCTAAATTACGATGTTGCCTGTCTTGTCTTGTCTCTGCTGCCTGCTGTTTTGATAAGAGGTCTCAACTTTATAACTTTATAACTTTTTTAATCTGTGGTAAAAGGATCTCAGTTTTGGGATCACAATCACATTTCTGGGCTCCTGTCTTTCGTGCACATCCTGAATTAGATTGTCGGCATCTGTTGTGCTATTTTATTTTAATCCGTTCACATTCTGCTTTCGCTATTTATTTTGTCTGTAATATTATTGTTTTTTCTGAGTGGAGTTTCCATTTCAATGCTTCAGCTCCATAAAAAGAAATGACCTCTGTGACATGTTAGAGGTCATTGGCTTCAGTTCTTCTTTTCAGATTTGGTTTATTATGTGTGATGATATAAAGAGCATACGTAGTAAAGCAAACTCTGGATGAGTATAGGAAATTAAAAATGCCCTTATAGTTTCAATGGTATTACAGATTCGTCTTGTGAGTGCCAATATCTATAATTACTGTAGGTATTTGATTGTACTGAGAAAAAAAACATTAAAAAAAAAAAATATCACAAATGTTACATGCATGTAATAAGGTCCTCACTTTTGTTATAAATATAGAGAGAGCCTCCTACCAAATCAATCCACAAATAATACGTTACACTAGAGCAGTACTATAGTAAGTTTTTTGGGGTATTTGTGCATTGATGTAAGGTTTATGTATTGCCTATAATAGGTGAGTCTGGAGTTAACTGGTTTTCTTTGCTCGGTACAGGTAAAATATCAGAATTCTTGCCTGTGGTAATATCAGAAATGCCTGTGGTAATCACACTGCACATGCGGTAGGCAGTGATAAGGTTAGAAAACGCTGGAGAATGCCTCTAATATCTTTGCTATTCATTTTGTGACATGACAGCTGCCATTTTGGGACATGGTATTTCGACTTGAACCGAGATACGACTCTGCTTTAGTTAATATATTTGTATTTTTCTTATTATTATTATAAAAAATAATAAATAAATAAATAAAAACGTCAGTAAACGTGTGTGACAGAAAGAAGTGGGATCTCATCATGTAGAGTGATGGACATCCCTTAGCTATTAACATTCCGCTGTTGGCGCTCCCATTTTGCAGCTCGTCGTGCAAACACTCCTCACTTTAATAACCTACCGAGCCGGGCTTATTGACCCTGCTAGTGTCTCTGCTCTCCGTTTAATCAGCCTAATCCTAAGCTTCAGCATGCTCAATGACCTGCACACACAAATACACACACACACACACACACGCTCATACAAAGTGCCATTGTTAGACGTGATGGTCAATTGAACCGCCGTCACAGTAAAGTGCAAAACACACAGACGTCAGGAAGGATGTTCATTCTTTTAGAGTCAGGCTGTTACTCTAATGTATAGCGTTTGTGAAATGTACTATTCTTGACACAGTGAACTAAGATCTTTGGATGTGAGCGAATATTCAGAGCACCGTTTATCCTTGATGTTACAGTTTCATCCTAAATAATCTGCCTAATTTCAAGATAACAGGCATTGTGGATGGACTTTATATATGATATGTGTTATATAGACTTATCAGCCGTAACATTAACCCCACCACTAGGTGATCTGCACACCATTGATCACCATCTATACATCAGTACACCTGTGCCAGGATCATGGGCACCCAGGGCTCATCAAACGCCCATCTGATCCAATCCCACCGAAAATTCAATGCAGAACAAATCCCAGAAAAAGCCAGTGCTGGTGACAATAGAAAGGCACCATAACACCCAGTGCTTAACCTACAGTAAGCTGCATGTCTTTGGGCTGTGGGAGGAAATCACAGTACCTAGAGAAAATCCACCAAGCATGAGGAGAACATGTGCTAACCATGGTGCTAACCATTACACCACCCCATATATCAGAGGAGTCTAACCACACATGGTCATTAAAACTAAGCACAAACTGCTATGAATTCGCAGTAAACGTAGACATACCCGAGAACAAAAGGAGCATTTCAATGCCCACAGACTGAGAACTCTTCTCACACATCAGTTTCTCTGCACGTTTCTCACTTCACTACTCAGTGCACACATTTGTGAGCTCACAATTCACATCACCTTATGCTTTTTCTCATTAGTAACACCGCACAGTATTTTCGGCTCCACCGCCCTTGCGCTCTCTGAGTGTTTAATAAGAGCATAGATGATTTATCAGTATTAAAGCATTTCTCTTAGGATTATTTTTAATGCATGTGTACGGAATGTGTTACCTATTTACTTATTGTTGTTGTTGTTGTTGTTGTTGTTCAACAGGATACTACTTCGAGATCCCTTCCATCGGAGCAATCAGGATCAACACACAGGTCGGATAACATGATCTTTGTGCTTGTTTGTGTGTGTGTGTTCATGTGTGTGGCTGTATGTACAGTAGGTTGAGTCAATCTGATGAGCTAGAGACACAGAGAAGGAAGACCTTATTTCAGAGCAGATCTCGTCTTTATGATTTATGTGCAATATATTTACTGTGCATTTACGAGCATCTTTGAAAGTTTTCAAATACACATGACATTACTGTAGCTTTTTACTGTAGGTTCCAGTGCTTTCAAGCACTTGCACTCGAAATCCAGTCTAATTGAGGGTGACATATACAACCTCTAAACCTGAAGGGATTATGAAGTAGCACATGCTAACTTCTCTCTCTTTCTCAAAACCCACCCATTCTGTTCCTTCTCCTGCTTACACTTATCTTTCTCCATCTTCCATATGTTGCAACATACAATCCGTTTCCTTCTTCTCCTCCCCCCGACCGAACTAACCTCCCCTCAGGCGCATTAATCAGCATCATGAATAGACTGTCAGCTGTTTCATTAGACTGAGTGTAATTTTATTCGGAGACCTGCCACTTATTTTAATAGCCTAGCCGAGGCAGGTGTGAGCGTGACAGGGTGTGTGGGAGTAACACACCTGTGCACATCACGACTACCGGTGCTACTGTCACTTTTTGTTACTTTGGTGGCCTACACACATCATCAGCCACATAACTAGTGCCAGTGACGCGTTCACTACTGGGCTTTGAAAGATTTTGGCAGGCAAGTTAGTCCCCGCCAATGTCAGGTTTCCTTCTCTTCCTATTTCCCTCTCTCCATTAACTCTGTCCACTCTGTTTCCCTCCTCTCCCTTTTTTAATGTGATTTGCTTTATATCGAAAGTACTTCGTTTTAACAGATAAGTGACAGTCTCATTCAGTAGCCGGTGGCAGGATAATTCTAGACGCTTTGAGGACACACAAGCAAAGGTTAAATGATTGCATATTATTTCCATCATGTTCTGTATTCTACGGAAGCTATGGCATGGTACCTTTGGTAAAATGTAAGTAGCAATGCTGATGAGTCAGGTGTGGACAAAAAATATATTAACATAATTAAATATTTCAAATATTGTTTCAATGCTGTGAGGTGTCCTAGATAATCGAACATATTAATTCAAAGTTAGAGCTGAGGGGTCAGATTTGATGCAGACTCATGCATCAGCATGGATGAGTCAGCACGGCATGAACTTAAGATGCAAAAGAAGGTCAGGCTACAATAAATGACAGTATTGTGTAGCCAGTGTTAAAGAAGAGTCATCCTAAGATGAAGGGATGAACTCCAAATATGTTTTAGTGACTATATCTCAACTACGCAAAATTGGAAATACAAAGCTATGTTTTTCATTGGGTTCAGGGCTGGATTAAAGCTGTTTCGTACTTCGACTTTTAATCCAAAGCATGCACACGTTTGCTAGAGTTTAAAATGTGTGCATACTGTAGGTGTAGTTCTGCTGCCTATTTAGCAGGCAGCTTCTTTGGTATAT
This sequence comes from Clarias pachynema, assembly GCA_030014365.1. Lineage (NCBI taxonomy): Eukaryota > Metazoa > Chordata > Actinopteri > Siluriformes > Clariidae > Clarias > Clarias pachynema. Next base: position 23,275,392 of record JAQMYL010000036.1, read on the forward strand.
TTTGTTCATTGTCAAACAACATCTACTGAATAAAACATGCTAATTAAAATTGGCTGGGCAAACAATTTTATAGGATTAGGTTATGTGTGTGTATTGTATTTATTAATATTATAGCATTACGGGGCGGGGGGGAGGGGGGGGGCATGACCCAATGGGTGACAGATATTGTTACTGGCCCGAATCAACTGACCCATTTTTACTGGTGCACACAAGTTTCAAATGTACAGACACATAATATTATCTAATTCCTTTTGACGTCTCCAATTCTTACAATAGACTTTGTTCTAGACATCATACACCAACTGCCTGTACTTAATCTTTGTTTTTGTGCAAATGCATTAGATTTAATTCTGATTGTGTGTAATCGAATAAAATCTCATTTAAAAATGTAGTCTTCCTGCCTCACCCTCCTGATCACTCGCCTTCTGGATAAAACTGCCAATAGGCTAAATGTGACGTTTAAATTTTATTATTATGTCATTTATTTGCAGTCAATTTTGCTGTTTTAGATATATGTGCAGTGTAACATCATGGGTGCTTGATGCAGCTTTGGCAAGGTGCAACTACTGTACCATGTTTTATGAAGTACAGGTAGTCCCTGACTTACAAACATTCGAGTTATGAATTTCCGCAGATACGAATGGACTGCAGTTCTATTTTCAATATAATAACAGAAGTAGCTCATGTGTGTTGTACAAAAATGGACACTCCAGTGCACCAGATAAAATAATATTTACAATTATATACAATATTTTCAGAGTGTAAGTGAATGTATAAATATAAAAATAATATTCTAAACGTGTGGAGGTGCGGGGGAAATAAGTCAGCCTCACAGGTTCCAATGAATCAGTCCGGAAGTACGATGATAGAAAATGGCTGTCCTGTAAATCTGTCCTGATAATGAATAATACTAATTTCAGAAAATCCTTGACAAAACAAAGTTCACAGTCCAATACAGTGGAAAACAGCTCTGAGATAAAATGGCTCCCGGGATCCCCCTCGCGATTTAAAGGCGCAGAGACAACATTTCACTGTGAGATTCATTTCCTTAGGTGCAATTATGGTTTTTGGCCACATGATAGCAGTGTGGGGAAAGGGAACAGACATAGGCAAGTAGATTGGTATGCTTTACATTGTATATTTGTGTCAAAGGCGTATAAGACTCATTTTGTCAGACCTAAGAACAAATCAGACTTACGAACGTGCTCCTGGAACGAAACTCATTTCTAAGTTGGGGACTACCTGTATAGCAAATTGTTAACTGATGCATCTCATATGTTTAGAGCACATTGTAAATATGGTGGTACAATTCTATGGCATCCTCGGATAGTACGATATGCTGAGATATTTTTTATATGTTTAATATTCTGCTATAGCTTGTTAGATCCAACACTAAATATTGTTTTGGGAAATATTTACCCAAAATATGTACCCAAAAGAAATTCATAAGAGTTTCCATCATCAACTAACTATTCGATGTCTGGAATAGAATATACCATGATGTCCTGTCAGGTGAAGTTTTCTCTTTCGCACATTTTCCTAGAATTCTACATTAAAAATGTGGTTGAAATCACAAGAACATTTTAAACACTAAACTATTAGAATCATAAATTGTGGCTGTCAGTGTCACAGCTCTCTACATCTCTCTCGTGTTTTTTTTTCCGTGTCTCCAAATTAGAGAGAGAGAAAGATTACTTCCTGTCTCTTTCTGCTGCACAGTAATGTCTGATAGTCTACCTGTCATCCTGTCTGATGAAAGACCTCCCTGTGGGGCATTAAACAGTGTTTTAGTGAGCTAATAATAGATTAGGTCACGCTTGTCAGCACCTCAGTGTTCCAACATGAATAAGAATATATAAAGTGGAATAAGAGCTATTTCGAAGGCTTTAATGTGCACATGGCACTGTTTCTTGCCTTTAGGGTCATTGAGTCATTCAATGCTGGTTCGCATAATGGTGGTAAGGCAATTTCAAACTGGTACACTCAGGTTGTTTTCACACAAGGCCGTTTGTCCAGAAAGATTGGTTTGTTTTGTGAAGTGTGAACACTGTTTCTTTTATCCTGGTTAAATTGGTTCACATTACTTACTGTTTCAAGTTTAATGGTGGAGAAAAGGGTTGTTATGGGCATAAGAGGAGACACAGTTTCTTACTGATATATTAAACCAGACTAAACTAGAGCACTGTAATTTGTGCTCCTTGTTGACCAATATTTCTGCACAATGACATGCATCCAAGTATCCAGTACGACAGTGCACATTTTTGGGGCAAATTTGCATGCAACAACATGACCTACAAAACTGCATAATCTATCTGTGGTTCAGCAGGAATCGTGAAACCAAATATGAGATCACGAGTCCTTCCTCCTAAAGAAACCCAGAATCATTCCTGGGTATGAACTCAAGTGTTGGGCAAGTGTAAAAAACAGCATTAAAGCCCCTGTGCTAATATCTCCCAGACTAAAATACTGAAATAGTACATTTACATGGCCACTAATATTTCACTAATAATCCCAATTTGAATAAATATGCATCATGTAAACACCTTAATTGGAACAATCAGACCAGAATCCATCTTAATCAAAATGAGAGTGGTGGTGTAACCCTTTAATAATCCAGTCTGTAGGTAGATAGTAGTCATGTACAGTAACAATTTATATGAATGTTCCTCTATATGAATGAATCCCATAGCAATAAATACATTCTTTCTGTGCATGTTACAGTAGCTCAACATGAGAGTAACATTAGGTGGCATGCAGTGGTGGGCAGAGTACACAAATCCTGTACTTGAGTAATAGTAGAGATACTCTCGGCCAATGGAAGTACTCAAGTAAAAGTAAAACTCCTCCCTTTACATGTCAACTTGAGTAAAAGTAAAAAAGGTTTTTACAAAGGAAGTGCAGTTACACAGGTGAAATCCCCCCTAGAAAATACTACACACCACTATGGTCACTACAGAAATGTAGTGAAGTAAAAGTAGCAACATTTGCTGTATGATGTAGTGAAGTAAAAGTAGAAAAGTACTTTTTAATAAAAGTTAAATAGAGATACATGACTCAAGTAAAATAGTGATACGTGAAACATGAACTTAAGTACAATAACAAAGTAAATTTACTATGGTGAAATGACGAGTTTACGGGAAGAAAATAAGGCTTCCGTTCTTGAACAGCCAACTCTTTCATCCACTGCATCTCCGTCTGATGAAGGATCACTGATTGGCTTGTTATTTCAAATGCAGTGAAACATTTAACCAATCAGAGATGAGCCTGAGTTCTTGTAAGCAATTATAATGCAGAATGTGGGATTTATTAGAAAAGATGGGAAGCCTAAACTAACCTCTAAATTGGAGGGAAATGATTATTCTGTTATATTTCCATAGAAATTAAACACTTCACAGCAAACTGAATGATCAGCATCCATGTAAACAGTTGGAATGGCTAATCGAAATGATTTCACTCAGATTGAAGCAATGTGGCTTCACCAAAGTCTCACCAAAGTCACTCACAAGCACAGTGAGATTAAAAGTGTCAGTGTAAGCCAGTTTTTCTCTGCAACCTACTCACCTGAGTCTTTAGTTGGAAAATAATAGTGTTTAAATATAAGATACACGATAGATTTATTTGGATACATGCCCAGACAAATGCCACTCATAGCCACATATTAAGAAAGAGTATTACTTCTTCTATCTTTCTGTTCCTGTAACACTTACAAACTAGAATTGTAATTCATGGATATTCACAATGTAATATTCAGTTTGTATGCAGATGTATCATTTTTAATGTTGTTGTTTTTTGTCAGAAGGATATTATTGCTGATTGCTATTGATGGTCTGTCAAAAATGTCAATTGATCGAAGTTTTAAACATGTCTATGCCATGTTCTGATTTGCCTGACTCAAGTCAAATTAATTGTTACTCAAATTCTGGAGTACTGAATCACATATATATTTTTAATTATTTTGTGTATTTTTTTTTTCTTATTTTTTCCCACCAGGAGTATCTGGACGTCCTGGGAAGGCCGATGGTGTTAGCAGGCAACCGGGCTAAGCAAGTTCAGTGGACCAACGTGTACCAGGATGCTCTGGTAACTAAGATCAGCAATGTTGTGATTATCTCAGCATTACTGTCTGAATAGTCCATCTAACATTATGTTATTAAATACTAGAGAAACAGGCATAGAGCTGGCAAGGTAGAATCGACTCCTAATCTAGGATGATCAAATCACTCTCGTCGGATATTGAAACTGAAAATTCGCCAGCTTAAGCGTTTCACACGCATCCGAATGTAGCGCAGCGAACAGAAGTGAATCAGTCAGACACAGAACGGATAAAACCTGCTTATCAGGGCCTGGCAGGGTGGGAATGTTACCTTTGGGAAAATAAGCGAATAAGATACGGGTATGTTTAAAATAGTTGCACTTCTATATGAGAAGCCACATTTGGAGTTATCTTTATATTAACTGAGGTCTTTTGTTTGTCCTTGTTTTTTTTGTTTTTTTTATTTGTTTTCCACGCGTTACAAACATTTCTGCCTGTACTCTAATTATACTGGAGCTCTGCATCTATGTGTCCAATTTCCACACTGTTCTTTCTGTTGTTTCTTCTCGACAGTAATAGGCTGACTCGTGTTGTCACCTCTCCTCTGCTGTCTTTTTACCGCCACATACTTTTCCGCTCAGTATAATTATGAGCATCTCTCCACTTGCTGTTGCCTGCCTTTTGTATTAACTCCCATGAGCCCCCTCGGGATTTGTTCGTGCATGTAGTCAATGCGCTGTGGAAAAAAGTAAATATGCTCAATTCGTGAAAGATCCATTTCCATTCAATCCGCTTCAGCATTTGTCTTTTGCAGCGTTTGTCTTTCTGGTACTGAGAGTAAGATTTATCTCATTTTTTCCCCCTAGGGCCTGGGTTTGGTCATTACTGGGACGATGCCGGTCTTCAATCTTACTAGTGATGGGGACTCGAAGGTTATTTCTTGATTCTATCATCAATCACTACGAATAAGAAAAAGCATGATTTTTTAAAATTCATTATCATTTTTTATATGAATTTATAAAAAGGTTTTAAAAAATTATGAATACATATTAAAAATGATAATATATAATTCAATTCAATTTTATTTGTATAGCGCTTTTAACAATTGTCATTGTCGCAAAGCAACAATATATGATTCAGGTCATGTAATGTGGCCAGGTTCATTATTATTCTCTTAACATGTTTATTAACATGTTCAGCTTTGTATCACAGCCTAGAATATCAAACATTAACATTAGCATAATGAATCTTTTCATGTGAAAAGCTAAGAGTTGGCTTTTGATTATAGTATGACATTGACGACAAAGGACATTTGAGACATGATGCCCCAGTCCTGGCTCTTTTTTTTTTCATGTATTCTTTAGTATAGCAATTCTGCCACCTTGTGGTCAAATATATTATGCTTTCATCTTTTCATGTATATCCTTGATTTATTCATTTTGCAGAATCAGCTAATTCTGGGAGTCATGGGAGTGGATGTTGCACTTAGTGAAATTAAGCAGCTCACACCACAGTATAAAGTGAGTGATACCTCTGTCTGTCTTTCTCCTACACGCATATACGCACACACACACACACACACACACACACACTCTTTCTCTCTAAATGCATTTGCTTTCTGTTCACACAGCTTGGAGCCAATGGTTACACTTATGCCATCGACCCCAATGGCTACGTTCTGCTACACCCAAACTTACAACCTAAGGTAAGGACAAGAAAAGGACAGGAAATGATGAGAGGTTCTTAATGCCGTATGGGGTCGTAAATAGGATTGAGTGTTCCTTTAAAGATGTTTGGTACAAACTTCATCTCTACTTTGCAGATCATTAATTTCAGAGAACCGGTTACACTTGACTTCCTGGATGCAGAGCTGCCAGACAACAACAAGGAGGAGGTAAATGTGCATTGGGCATTATAGCAACATCCACACTGTGTTTAAAAAAAAAACTGGGCAAGAATATGCTTTTTCATTTTTAGAATTTCCATAGACTTTCTACAATGTTCTGCTTTGTGAGCTTTGTGATTTTCTGTTTGTGTGAGTCGGCTGACAAATGGAATGGATTAAAAGAAATGATCAAAATCACCCTGCTGTTTTATCGTCCCTTAGATTCGTCGACAGATGATTGACGGGAAGCCAGGTCAGAAGAAAATCAAGACATTAGTTAAGTCTGTAGACAAGGTATGGCACTTGTACATCCTCCAAACTGACAACGTCCACTACACACACACACACACACACACACACACAGCGTGTTGCTGTTGCTTGGATTGTCCTGGAAAATGTCATTGGATATGTCATTAAGTGAAAGACAGCCAGAGCAGCCTCCTTCCAAACTAGTGGAGATTTCTTACTAAAATATTTATCGCGCAATAATTGTGACCTCACGTACGGAATGAATAAAAGGCCCCCCTGCTATGTCATTCTCTTCTGTTCTGCTTTTGCGCACGTCACCTTTAAAAGTCACTCCTTCTTTTCTTTCCCCGCACCAGTTCCTCAATAGATTATGATGCGCGGACAGATCTCCATCAGGGCACCGGAAGCAAGCAAATCAGGAGATTAAAAAAAAAATTGGAAAAGCTTGGAAAAAGTTAAACAAAAAGGTTGATTTTATAAAGGTAAATGCTCTCAGGCAGAGAATCGTATATCAATAAATCAATACTAAATTTGTTAGGTGTGCATCAGCGTCCTCTCTGCCCTCTGTGATGGTGCAGCTTTTTCCCTTTTTTATTTTACACAGTTTTTTTGCCAAGAAGTGTAAAAGTTTTTGAGTGCCTTTTAGCATAATGAATGTTGTCTTCTTTGGCAAGACAAGTATTGGAAAAGAGATAACTGAGATGTAGAAGGTCCCTTTCATAGGCTGTGCACCTGAAGTAACGGTCATGAAGTGACAACTTCGCTGTTAGTACTCAGCTTTGAAAAGAGTGCATAGGAAAAGTCCACTGGTTTAGAATAGTCTGACATGCAGGAAAGTGAAACAGTAAACCGCAGTGAGAGAAATATTCTTCTATAAGTACAGCCATGATACTGATATCTGGTATCGGTATCAGGTCAATACAAGCGAACAACAGAGTGGCAAAGACTGGAAAAGGGTTTGGAAAAGAAATATGTTTAACTAATTTGAATTGTATAATAGAATCGATTAGATTCAACTTTATTATTATTGTACAAAGTACATGTACAAAGCCAATGCAATGCAGTTAGCATCTAACCAGAGTTGTACGAGTGGCATATTTCTAATAAATAACGGTGGCATAATGGTTAGCACTGTGGCCTCGCACCTCCATGCTCTTGCCTCAGGTCTGTGTGTGTGTGTGTGTGTGTGTGTGTGTGTGTGTGTGTGTGTGTGTGTGTGTGTGTGTGTGTGTGTTTTTCATGTTGATTTAATGTCA
>JAQMYL010000036.1:23298875-23319706 GCA_030014365.1 Clarias pachynema
AATCTAAGTGAACCAAGCCCTGTTATACATCAGCATCTATGTTTCTTTACTAACAGGAATCGACAATAATGATTTTAGCATCTTACTGGGTGTTGGTTAGTGTCCATCGATTATCCAGAGTCAGGATGTGTCCGCCGTGTCCGCCACATTGATCTATAGTGTCAGCACTGTGTCTAATTAATGCCCTAAGACTTTTATACAGTACATACTGCATACTGCAAGCATACATACTTACAAAGAAAACAATTGATAAAGGTTTTTATATTTATTATCTTAGCTGTGTTCATTTACATGAGGGGTTTATTTTGCTTTCTGTTTTATAATACAAGTTGTAATCAGTTTACCAATATATTTCAAACATAGTACAACCTACAAACTATAAAACTTAAAAATATATATATATATATTCATAAAAGGCGGCATGGTGGATTGGTGGTAAGCAGTGTGTTATGAATGTCTGTGTGTTTGAATAATTATTAAAAATATATTTAAAAAAGGAGGGGCAGAAAGCAAAAGTGGAAGATAGAGAGAGCATGAGAAGGCATGTGGTGTGAGAAGTATTCATTATGTTCCCTTCCTTAAATACTCTAAGAACTGAGACCAGATTTCATTTTTGAAAAAAATAAATAAATAAAAATCCTTGGTTGTTATTAGTGCTTGCAATTAGGGATTTAAAAGAGGCTTACTTTGCTTTCTTTTTCCTGTAGGTCTCTGTTTCAGCAGCTCCTTTATGGTTTTGCCTACCATAGCTGGTTCGTTACAGGTATGTATAATGAATATTGTCACAATGATGTGAGAAAAAGCACATTACAGGCGTTAACCTAGTACTAGTACGATTTGTCAGAGTTTGTGAACACCTGACCATCACATCCATAGTGTGAGGAATCCCAAATTCCTACTATGAAGTTGGATACACATTGTATAAGATTATAATTTGCCTTCACCGGAACAAAGAAGCCCAAACACGTTCTACCCCATGAGCTCCATGAACACATTGCCAAGGCTGGAGTAGAAGAACTGAACCCTGCTGAATACTAGGGTACAGGTATGCCAACTGAACCCCAGGCCTCCACACCTAACCTGTGCCTGTACCTAACTAGTGCCTGACCTCACTAATGCTCTTGTGGCTGAATCCTCAGCCATGCTGCATTTATTTTTATTTTTTTATTTACCTTTATTTAACCAGGCAAGACAGATTAAGAACAGGTTTCTTATTTACAACTGTGGCCTAGCATAAGTCTGGTGGAAGAAGAGTTTTAAAAAAAAAATAATAATAATAATTTTTAATGAAAACAAATCGTCTGATATAAGTGTTTTGCTATTTCCTGTTTTTCTTGGTTGGACATTTGGGGACATTTCAGCATAAACGAGACAGTTTGTTGTTGAGCTGCACACCTTACATTGAACAAATACAGGAAATAAAATGATCTGTGTTTGACAAAATATTTATTTTTTTAACTATTTTTAAAGTATTTATTTAAGTATCAAATGTTCTGAACTCGTACTAGCTCACAGTAGCCTTTAAGTCATAGTCAAAGTCTCTCTTTCTCTCTCTCATTCCAAACTGGGGATCGTGCTGTTTTCGTTGCTGTCTGCAACCGCCACCACTTCTGATTTCAAACACTTGCTACATGATTAAGCCTTTTACAGAAGAAAAGCAAAGCATGCAGTTAGGAATAATAATAAGCAGGTGGCTTCAAGCCCTACACACCACTGTGGTTAACGCAACGTCCTGCAAAAATGCAATCAAGTAGAAAGTACAGATATTTGTTGTAGGATGTGGTGGAGTAAAAATATTCACTAATAAAACTACTCTAGTACAGATACATGAAATATGTGATCCCAACACACCGCCCGGTGAAACCTATGATGAAAATTACAGGCCTCTCTCATCTTTTTAAGTGGGAGAATTTGCACAATTGGTGGCTGACTAAATACTTTTTTGCCGCACTGTAGAGAATAGAGATGGGAAAAAATATTTTCAGTGATGTATAACAGTTCTTTTGTGTGGCAGCTCATTTATTGCCACACTTCAAATTCATTTTTGTATTCATTTTGAAGGCTTGTTTTTGAAGTGGGATATTTATAAAATCGCCAAACAGATCGAATTGGCACCAAGGTATCACGATTATATCTCATCAGGGGGTCCCTGGTGATTCCCATCCCTAGTTCTTGAGTTTGGTACAAAAGTAAATGTACTTACTTACCTTGCACCTCTGAAAGAATGTGACTGAAGAAAAGTCCACATATCTACTGTATCACATTGTGATCAGTCCATCCATCTAGGAACCTCTGTAGTCCAACTAGGGACCGTGGAGGCCAGTGGTGATTATTATTGTATTTATTCCCATTTTACAACTGTGGTGGGACCTCCAGTCACCATTCACATGCGCATCCACACAATACGAGTAATTTGGCCATGCAAGTTACTGTAGCCTAGCCTGCTTAACTTTGGACTGCAGGAGGAAACCGGAGTACTCGGAGGAAACCAACCAAGCACAGGGAGAAACATTGTAATGTATTATACAATAGATATCTTGCTGCTGTTTAACAGCTATTTTTCCTAGTGTTGCTGTGGACCTTGATCGATATCTAAATATCGAGCATCTAAATATGTGTGTGTGTGTGTGTGTGTGTGTGTGTGTAGATGATGTTTATGCAGGAGAGACCATGGACTCCAGAGAGACTAGCTGCGTCACAATACAGAAGCAGTTCTACTTTGGGAACATCAGCAGTGCCTTCAGCATAGTGCAAGACTGTGAGAACTGCTCCAGGTCAGATGAACGTTTCTGTCATCTGTTTTGTTTGTGCTTTATTTGTGACTTTAAAATGAAGGTTTCAAGCCACTAGTTACTGTACTGAGAGAACTAGCATCTGATGTGGTCTGCTGTTGTAGCCTATCCATCACAAAGTTTTAACTATGTTTAATTATCTACAAGGCGTTTCGGTCCATAGACACATTGTACCTTTTTTGGCGTCATACTTTAGATGCTGTAAAGGTGTTTTGTTTGCAAAATATTTATGCATTGTACTGCTGCCACATGACTAGAGGCAGGCAAAGTACACCAATCCTTTACTAGAGTAAAGGTAGATATAAAATAGGGTAAAATATCACTTGAGTAAAAGGAGTTCTCCATTTACAATTCTACTTGAGTAAAAGTACAAAAGTACTCACTTTCAAATTCACACAAGTTTCAAAATGACAGCGCTTGTATTAGCTCACAGTAGCCTTTAAGTCAGAGTAAAATAATCTCATGATAGTTAGCGATATTACTGCTTCAAGTACTATACACAGCTGATGTTATCTAACACAAAGCCATGCTGAAATGTAGTGAAGTAGAAAGTACAGATGTTTGTTATAATATGTAGATGGAGTAAACGTAAAAAGTATTCACTAATAAAAAATTCAAGTAAAGTACAGATATGTGAAAACTGTACATAATCACAGTAACGAAGTAAATGTACTTAGTTACCTTCCACCTCTGCACATAGCCGGCTGAGTGAATGTACAGATGCAGCCGTGTTCCTAATAAAGTGAGTGTATGTAATATTTGCATACTGGTGATGGGGATGAAGATAAAATGCAATAAAATGAGTTCAGTATTACAAATGAGTCGACCTAAAAGAGTTGCATATTCATGTAGCTAATCTGACGTGTTTTAGACGTGGTAGAATGAAGAAGGTCTTACGGTTATCAGATATCTAAAACGCTTATACTCCACAGGCTGATCCATGCCAAGAGGTTAAACAACACCAACTTGTTATTTGTGGTGGCTGAGAAGCTGCCCTGCAACACCTGTGACATAGAGAAGCTGTCTCAGGGTGAGAAAGAATGTATCCTTCCACAAGTAACATTTGGTAAAAGGTTTGCGTTTGTTTAACACTTAAATTGAGATCCAGGTGATGAAGCGTCACTTCTGTCATGTGTACCAACAATCTGGTTCTTCATCTTCAGAAACTGCTTGGTGGTGGATCCAGAGATTAATTATGGACACTAATACTATGGGAATACATCTTGGATAGGACACCAGTACATCTCAGGAAATCACGCATACACACACTCATTAACACCTGAGGTGATTTTAGTATTCATCTAATGTGCAAGAACCACATCTGGAGCTCATCTGGGACAAACTGATAGTTATACTTTTTTCTGTACATTTTCTAATTTATGTCCATACTTTTTTAATACTGTAAAGCTGCTTTGTGACAATGACCACTGTTTAAAGCACTATAAAATAAAAAAATAGTTTCGATGGATTTCTCAACACTGACATTTGTTTTTAAGTTTATATACAGTACTTGTAAGTGTGCAGATTTTTTTTTTTTCAGGTATAGTAATAAAACGTAAATCTTCTCAAAGGTCCCATATTTTGCTATTTATTTAACAAGTTAATATAGAGTTCAGAGTTCCCTCAAAATATGTATCTATATGCTCCAGCATTATTTCAGTGCATATGTTAATGATCTTCTCTAAAGACCCACCCTCACCAGAGAACAGCAGAGCTGAGTAACAAACCAGGGGAGGGGCTATTCTTATATGAGGTCACAACAGGAGAAAATCTTATTTGCTTGTTTAAACCCTAGCCAATGTAGGAATGGTTCTTTTTCCCACACATTTTTTATTTGTACACACACATACTGGAAACAGTGAATTTAACATAATAGGTCACCTTTAAAACATATGAAAATGTCATTGTAAGAACTTCCTTAATACATTCTTCAGTAAAACAAGAAGACCCATGTCTGGACGTGCCAACACCTCGGTATAGAAAAGGGCCCTCTACTTGTTTCGATTACAATGTTGCAGTACGTATACATGCTCACACATACAATCACACACATACATCGTGAGGAGTTTCTGAATTACAGAAATACTGTACATTTATTCATTACATTAGTAAAAAAATATGTAAATAATGAGTATTTATTCAATTATTATACACTTACATGTAATATAACAAGAATCTAAATAGTATCTCTTAATGCTGTTTGCTTTGACTCTTTCGCAGGAGAACACCACGGACTGTGGGCGAGGACACTCTTTCCGCCCGTCCATCCTCACTTTACTCCTCCTCCAGCTGCTCGCCTTCTCTCTAATGGCCTGCCCTCATGTTTTGCCTTTTTCTCTTTAACTCCCTCCACTGCCTCTCTCCCTCTCTTCGCCCTAATTCTCTATTTCTCCTTTTCCTTCCCTCGCTCTAGTCATAGTTATTAAAGGGACTTCCTGTTGCCCCCCATACGGAAGCCCTGCATACTGCATCATCCACTTTGCTTCACAGGTTGCTGCTTTAGTGACCAGCGCAGAACTTGTCAATCAGCGGCTTTTCCAGGAGGAGCCCGACGTTCCCTTAAGTGGGGAAGCAGCTGAAGAAATCAAAATGTTGAAACGCAATCATTTAAGCATTATAAAGGCCACGGCAGGAGAACGACATCCACCTAGAACCAACTAATGAAACAGAGGTAGCGTCAAAGAGAATGGAACCTCCGTCCCCGTCCCCGTGCGGTGCTGCCTGCCTTTACAGATGTTTGTGTAGGAAATGCATTTTATCAGACGCTCTTCTTTAACGTTTAAGCCATGCTCCTCAGTCTCCTCTTCATCCTTTGACTCGAATTGCCTAATCTGACACGGGGATACAGAACATTCTGCCATTTTCTAGCAATTGGTAAGAAGAATATGGAACTTTAAATTCAAGTTAACAAAAAACGACAGTAAAAACCTGTGAGTATTTAAAGCATACCTCGATGTGTTAGGATTTAACCCGGGCGGAAAATGATTTTTTTTTTTAATTCATTTGTTTATATATGCACTAGATCTAATTCTTGCCAAAATGAGATAGACTTGTGGTGTGGTCTTATTTTTCTAGCCAAATTAGGAGGAGGAGAAAAAAAATAGGGGGAAAAGTAGGGGGACTTGCAGGAAGGAAGAATGCAAGGCCTCGTGTTAGAGATCAGGCCTGGATTTCAGTTCATCTCATTTTCTTTTTTTTGGGTTTTTTTTGCTGTTATTTTATTAGTCATAAGGGCTTCAGTAAGCATATCATTGTGTTTGTCTGATCAGCATTACACGCTGGAACTAAGAACCGGGTTTAATCAAATGTGGAACATGACATTCAGTGCCGTCGTTAAATATCCAGTATTTAGAAACGAAGTGGAATCGCAGCTTGAACTCTGCCATCATCAGTGTGCATTCTGTGTAGTTGTGTGTTTACAGGGTAGACGTTTTACACCACGGGTTTTACAACAGTCGATATTGCAGTAGACTGATTAACCTGGCTAACAATCTGTTAGTGAATATTCAAAATAAAAAAGAAATGCTTTTCAAGGTTAGTCTAATCATTTCAATTCAATTCATAATTATGAAGCTTATAATGGAGACTTAGACATCCTTTTTTTTTTTTTTATTTAATCAGAATCTAGTAAATCCTGATGAGGGCTCATCTCCTCCAATATTATTCTTTTTCCTCTCTTTCACTTTCTCTGTTGTGCCTTGATGCACTGCTGTATCATTACAGAGTAGATGCTTCACTTTAAAAAAAAGAAAGGAATCTTTTCATCCTGGCCCTCATGACTGTACAGCTCCAGCATGTTGTTCGCCTCGCACCGCCTTTGCATTTCTTTTATTATTAGTATATTAATTGCCATAGCTTTCAGATTAAACCGGAAGTGACTCTGCTGTCATGCCGAGGATCTTCCGTCAGTGCAGGCATTTCATGTTCACCCAAGCCTTTCAAAATCTTTAAATCGAACATATATATCGAATAACAATTTGTATGTGTCAGTACAAGAAACATAAAAAAAAAAAAACTCGATCTACATCATGGTCTGGTTTTCCATTTCTTTAAACTTTTCCAGAGGAGCAGCTGATATTATTATAGCGAACACTAACAAATCTGATCACTGTTTAATACACTGTGGACTCCACTCTTTAACTGACTGTTTAGGATTTAGTATTTTTTTTCCCCTCCCCAGCCATGAATATTCAGTAGACTGTCTGTAGGGTGGCAGAATTGGTGACTCTTCATTGCCAGCACCCTCTGGTCAGAGATCATTAAGCTCTTTGCATATGTGTATGCGTGTGTCCGGACCCGTGTATGTGTCGTCTGCTTACAACGCAGCAAGTTATGATGTGTTTGAACAGGTGTCGGAATGAAAAAACTGATTTAATTATTAAAACGTCAATGGTGTATTGTGAAAGGGGAAAAAAAGGAGTCTCATTTTCCGCATGTGTCTGTCTTCAGGTCAGTTCACAAAGCTTTGTCTTGTACATTTGGCTTTTTTTGTTTGTTTGTTTTGGTCCAACCATGCTGTTTATCCATCTTTCTGCCTTGCTTCACATAGCTGAAAAGAGTGTGTGCTTGAGTAAAAGCGTACATAAACTACCCCACCTGTGACTACATTCACCGAGTGCAATCAGCGATGTAATTGACTGTTACATAAACAGCAGCAACTTTTTTTTTTTTTTATCTTTTAAATATCAGCCTTCCATCATCATCAGTGCAAATCAATTAAAGCACCAAACAGCCATTTGGTGTAAAGGTCAGTTATTAGTCCATACGTTATCAATAAGCATAAAGACATGCCATAACTTTTGATGAATTTGTGTATTCATCGAGACACAAATCATTATTAGATTATTAGCGTCTCTCGCTCTTTTCACTAAACACTTCCTTTTACATACATGAAGACATGCACAGGAAAATGTGTCAATATGCGATAATCTGATAAGTCTAGAAAAGTTAATGCCTTATGCTTTGTCCTGTTGTGAATCACATCTAACCTTTGCCTCTTGATTCGTTTTACAAAAAAAAGATGATGAAACGTCCTATTATAAAAAAAAAAATCAAAGCTGCCTAAGAGATGCTAAAATATTTTGGCTAGACACTAAAATTAAACTGTGAGTGTGTGTCTGTGTCACTATTCCACATACACTGGAACAGTGGTTTGTGTTGTTCAGTGGTTTAAATTTATTTTTTTTTGCCAAAAAAGGTGTTTTAAAAAAAAAAAAAAAAGATAAAAGGAAGAGGTAGTTTGGAGGGGATGCGTCTGTCCCATGATCCACCCCTAATGGGTAGGTTTTTTTTTTTTTTTTTTTTAAACAAGGCTGCTCCCTCAGCCTTTCCTCTTCTTTAAGAACAGCAGAGTTAGGTGTGCTTCAGTGGGAGAGCCGCGTGTGTATGTGACTCTGTAGTCCTTAGTCTGGTGCTCTGTGACAAATGTGTGAAAAAAAACAAGTAAATAAAGAAAAAAGAAAAGTAATCCGTCAAAGGTGAAACTGAATTTAACATTAAGTAAGGTTTTAAAAAATAATTAAAATATAGGAACACAGTACAGCTGATAATCATGAGTTTGAGGTCTGCCATCACAGTGGGAGTATCTTTAGTTGTTGGATTGTGCGTGTGTGAGCGTGTATGTGTGTGTGTGTGGGTGGAGCTAACACCACTGGCTCTTTGGACACTAGTCTATGTTGCTCCATTCTTTTGTACAGAAGAAGAAAAAAAAACAATAAGGGAAACATTTGTAAAATATTGTGTCTGTGACTCCTTGTAAAATATTTTCAAAATTGTTTATTACAGAGAATCAGTTATTAAATAATGTTCATATTTTTCACTTCAGACCTGTGTGTTGTGTTTATTTTATTGCATGCACAATCAGTGTTAGTGCTCTACAGTATTAATCAATATCATTTAAATTACATTCTCTCACATTAACGATTGGTGCTGATATTAATTTGATGAATTTAAATATTGACTAAAATCTGACAATCTCGGCTGTAGATCAACATCATTTATTCGTGAGGTCTGCAAGTGTCTTGCAGACTTCACGATTAAAAAAAACTGAGATTTCCATTTAACTTCATATTAAGTAGACCCATGTTGTTAGATATGCATGTTAGTGAAGCTCCAGTACTTTCAAGAAATAAATTACATGCAGACAATTCATGAGCAAATCCCTACATATGTCCATCCTGTCATAAGCAAATTCAAAGTAGCGTACATATATATTTTAATAGTGATTGTAAAATGTACATTTTCAGAAAGATATATTTTCTTCTTTTCAACAGTATATTTTAGTTAATATTAGTCTGTTGTCAATAATGAAATCAATCAATGTGCAAAGGTCCACACTGTTATGGAAGGATAATGACTGGGTGAACATTTTTGTTTTTTGGGCTGAAGTTAGCACTTAATGAGCACATGGTGAACTTTCAATTAGAAAATGATGCACTGTTGAAGGTGACTGTGTACTGCTCATCACATATATTTTGTATTTCTGAAAAGTTTATATGTTTTTTTTATATTTCGCTATAACAGGGTGGACATGTTAAGCTTGACATCACACTACAAACACAATATGATGAAAATTAGGAAATGTAAGTGTCAATACTTAACATACTTATAGTAGTTGTTTAACCCTTGAAGAAAGACACAGTGCTGGTGATTATCATTATTATAATCATAATGAAAATGGGAAAATAACAAATCAAAATGACTGGTTTTATGAAAGGATTTGTACTGAACAATAAGAACATATGAAAAGTATTTTATTTGTGTGTCATTTAACCACTTAGTGTATGCCCTGAAGTTAGCGGAGCAGCATGTGGAACATGACAAAATCACATACATCCATTCAAAGATGGTGTAAAATTAGGTACAGTATATAATGAGGAAAACATTTCAAGAGAGTTATAATTGTATTGAAATGTTTCTAAATAATTTTCCCATTTATAATAAAACCTTAGGATTTATTTATTCATTTTGCAATATGTTCATGATAACTGGGTGACTGATGAGGACACCAAAAGCACTTTTTTAGTGATAGTAACCCCTGTATGTTTATTAACAGTGTGACAAGTGTTGCACACTTTTGTGCCAAAGTTGTGTAATGGCTTGTTTATGGTGGTTAACCATAACCAAACAAGGATTTTCTGACTGAAATACAATCTGCACATTAAAATGGAGTTTTTGATAAAGTAGCAAAAAAATAAAACAGTAACATGGAAAATAACGCCTGTGTTCGGTGACACAGAATTTACAATAATATTTAAATCTTGAGCGAAGCAATCAAATATTGTGTGCATAAAAAATCATATTAAAATGCAGAGCTCCTGTTGAGAGGTTCAAGGAAACAATGCTACAGCCATAATTTCCCTCGCTGTGGTGGAAGGATGCCCAGTTTTTTTCTCACTCAGCCAATTAGTTAAATTGTTATGAAAGTCTGTGTTCGCATCAGCAAGGGATTTTGCCCTCTCTTTAGGCAGCTAGTCTAAAGTAGCTAATCTAAATTGGAATGAAACTATACGTATCTTTTGATTATTAGTAGAAATCAAATGTAATCACTGAGTAATAATCACCCCATATATGGCTAGTTGTGTTCAGATTACAACAGTGTGTGCAAAAACTCGAGGACAGCTTTATGCCAAGTCACTGGGTCGTCAAGGTAACAGGGATGCCCGGCCCCCTGCATGACCACCACCTTGTGATTGGGCAGATTCTTCAGGTTGTTTAGTGACAATTGACCTAACTGAGTGTCCTGATCTCCATACACGATTAGAGTTGGGACCTGTGAAGAAAGGGACAAATCTCATGCAGGACCATTTACACCTCAGAAATACATTTATTATAACAAATGTGTTAAACGTGTAATGATTCTGCCAAAAACATGCTAAATTTCTTACGGTGATGTGACTATATACAAAACGGAGCCATTTTTTAATTCTAGATACAATAACTGTTGTTATTTAATCTAATTTCATTTAATTAAGTAGCATAATGAGCTACGAGTCTTACATTACCTAATGGGGTAATTACTTATGCAACTTGAAAGCATGAGTTATCTTATTAAGCACTTGTTATTTTATTCTCAGGAATTAATTAGGCATGATGTCTAAAGTTGCAGAGCTTCAACTGAAAGTACATTAAGTTAGCAAAAGGATGTTGAACATTTAGGAGCTTCTGTACATTTAATCACAGTAGTAAATGTAGAGAAATCAATAGTTACTTAGATTTTTTGGATTTGGATATGGAGTTTGTTTTTTGTTTTTTTGCCAACCATGAAAATGCAGGAGTTTCACTCCACTATGAGAACCACAGTTCTATGTGTAATCTACTTTTCCACTTCCTTTCACCAGAATGGTTTCTTTCAGAACTAGTGGAAGCTATAGATCAATGGCATCATCAGGGTTCTAACAGACAACAATCTTAAATAATTCCAATACCATCATTTATTAAAGAGGAGAATCATTGAAGTGTTAATATTATTCTAAATAAGTGTAAATACTATTTGTTTTTAAATGGCTCAAGAGCTGATACTAAAGTTGTGGAAAGAACAAGTTTTTGTAATTCCATCCTTCCATTTCCACCATCTACCAAAGGAATTCTGGCCAGCCCTCCTCCTTTAGTTTTTTGTAATACTTGCCAGGGATCACTCACTCACTCGTCTTCTATACCGCTTTATCCTGTATTCAGGGTCGCAGGGACCTGGAGCCTATCCCAGGAGGCTTAGGGCACGAGGCAGGGTACACCCTGGACAGGGTGCCAATCCATCGCAGGGCACACATACATACACACACACACACACATTCTGGGCAATTTGGGAACACCAATTAGCCTAACCTGCATATCTTTGGACTGGGGAGGAAACCGGAATACCCGGAGGAAACCGACCAGGCACAGGGAGAAGATGCAAACTCCACGCACACAGAGACGGGAATCGAGCCTGGCCAGGAATCGAATCCGGACCCTGGAGGTGCAAGGCGACAATGCTAACCACAGCACCACTGCCGCCCTACTTGCCAGGGATATTTTTAATAAGCTTTGTTGTTTTAATTTTCCCAAAATACAATACAACAAGCCTGAAAATACTGAATGTAAATGAATGAATGAATGAATAAATGAATGAATACACAAGCATAGCATCACGGTACCACACCTCGAATTGCCCAATATAAACTTCCCAGCCAAAAAAAAAAAGTTGTACATAGGCGCACAAGTTGCAGATTTCACTGACCCCCTTTAACTTTAATTATGGTACAGAGTGTGGTGGTCACTTCATGTGTAAACATGGTTCCTCAAGACCCTCACTTTTACACTTTGAATCCTGGAAGATTTTACTGAGCCTGCACCTGACCAACCAAAGCAACCCCACATCATAACACTGCCTCCAGAGGCATGTACAGTGGCCACTAAGCAATAAGGAAGCATCATCTAATGCACTTCCCAAGCTCCCATTGATCTAAAATAGGGTCAATCTGAACTCAGTAGACCACATGATGCTTTACATTGCTCCAAAAAATAAAGAGAACCCTTTATTCTCCATAGCAAATTTAAGTGTTTTTTTTTCCTGATTATTCTCTCTAACATGTGGTTTTCCTATGGAGACAACTGTTTAGTCCCAGTCCTGTGAGTTCTCATGACATATGTGAACACGCTTTTATCATTTAGAGCTGTACTGATATAGTATAGCAGCAATACCTTTGGAAGATGAAGGAGACTTTCTGCCATGTATGGAAAATGTATGGTTATGACTAGTTTATTCGGTAAGGCATTCCTATTGTTTTATACAGCAAGGAAACCTACCTGCATAAACCTGGCACATCAGCATCGCATGCAAGAGCGTGGCAACCTTTTTACAAACACGTCAGTATGTTAGGTCCTGCCCTGTGGTTAACCCTGTCATTTCATGGTGTGTTTAATAGGTATTGGACAGAGAGTGCTCATCACTAACATCAAAACAGAGAGAACAACTGTAGTTATCAACACATTTGTACACAGCATGTCCAACGTGCTGCAGTGCTTTCCAAAGAGCTAATCTCTGCCTTGTTCGTGAACCACTTTAAACAGTGAATTGTCTGTCTGTTCATAAACAGATGAATTTCTGCTTTTCTCTAGGCATTCCACATTGGCTGAAATACTGAGTGCCCGTCGCCATGGCAAAGGACTGCTGAGAGACACTGTTGATGCTGTATAATTGGATCAGGATGGTAGGTAGGCAGCTATTAAGACAGGTGTTCATCTGTCTTTTTCAGAGATTCCTTGCTCAACCCTAATATCACTTTTGATTTTGTACTTCTCCAAACAGACATAATTCGCTGACATTTATGTACAGACATGTATGTACAGTATGATGGCTTTTGATAAACAGTGCCCTTGCAGCAAGTCAACGATCTGACCTGGCCCATACTCTATAAAGTGTTAACACTGTCAATTACTGGACATGTTGTCCTCTGCCATGCTCTACGTTCAATTAGTCCCATTCTGGTTCATTTAACCCAAGCTGGAATTTTCCAGCATGTTAGTATATTTAATCCTGGATTGCATGATCAAGCTGCATATTTGGGCAAGTGTGAATTTTACTCAGCTTTCTAAACTGTATTATAAATTATCTATAATATTTTATGCAGTTATGAGCATTATCTAACGAAAGAACACAGACTATAAATTGTCTAAAAGTGTATAGCATGCTGTGAAAAATTAATGAAAAAACTGTTGACAACACTCTGCAGTCAGAAACATTATACTCTAATGGTAGTTTGGAAAAAAAAAAAAAAAAAGGGATATGATTCTTGTAACCAGTTTTAATGAATATTTTTCCGGTTCTTAAGCAGGAGTTTATATAAAGGTGCCGACCCTAATGCCAGGACAAGCCAAGTTTAAGATAAATATAGGCACTGAATCCCATCACACACACACACACACACACACACACACACACACACACACACACACACACACACACACACACACTCACCTGTACAGCCTTGTACTGTTCAGCCTTGAACTTGTCAGTGCAGATGGGAGCTACGGGGATATATGCTTTCAACCGCTCTGGGTGCTGGAAGAGAAAGGGCAGCGAATACATGCCACTAAGAGAGGGGCTGATCACCACTACAGGCCCGGTGTTCAAGCCGTCACACACCTGCCTGAGAAACTCTGCAGGGGCCGGCTCACCCACCACTGCAGGAGCCTCCACTGCCTTCGACTCACCGAGACCTGTACACAAGCAGGGAAAAAAATAAGGCGTTATGTAGCATGGGATGGAACCGGAAAAACAAGTCATGGTTTATACCCATAAGGTGCAATTTAATCAAACTGAACATGGGCAAGAGAGCAAGGAGGCACACCTTGCACAGATGAAAGCTTTACCAAAGCAAATCAAGCACCCATTCAAACACTGGGCTAGTTAGGAAAGCAGCTCTTTCAGTAGCAAGGGTTAAATACTCTCTCCACAGGTTGTAGTTCTAGCTATTGTATATCAGATCACTTCACCAGTCATGTGCTTCCAAGCAAGCTAGTGGGTCGCCTCTAACCTCGACTGCAGGGTCTCTACAATATATACTAAAGGCTCCATTTCCCCAGATTGTAGCTCCTATAATGAGAGTTCACAATATTAATTGATTGATTGATTGATTAAAACCTATTAAAATCAGTCTGGGTCCTCTTTCCAAAAAAAAAAAAAATGTCATGCTGTTTGTAGTCTTTGTGATGTGAAACCAACCTGCATTTACCTCACTGTGGACCAGGTGAAAAAATTGCTATTAATAGGTCTCCATCTTACAACAGTAGACTAGTGTGGGTACCATCCAACTGACACAACAACACCAGTTCCCAGGTACGGTACACCTTCTGAGCCTCAAGCTTGTGGAGACGGTTGCTTTCACAGAGGGCGAACTTTACTTAAATCTCTGCAGTTTTGCTCGACTCACCAGCAGTGTACTGTGTAATTCCTGACAGTGATGGGCTTGTGACTGTCCCAGTGGTTTTGTCCAACCCTGTCGGCAATTTGTTTAAACTCACTTTTAGGCAAGTTTCCTTCATGGCTACTTTGTTTTGTCTACAGGGTTATACAAATTATACAAAATATAGCATTTCATACATGTATAAAAGTTACTTCAGACATAGTGTCAAGATTATTTGACACTACAACCAAACAATATTTAAGAAAAACATTATTTATTCATTCATCTTCTATACTGCTTATCCTGAACAGGGTTGCGGAATCCCAGGAGACTTGAGGCACGATGCGGGGTACACTATGGGCAGGGTGTGATTCCATCGCAGGGCAAAAACACACACACACACACACACACACACACACACACACAAAACGGGCAATTTGGGAACGCCATTTAGCCTAATCTGCATGTCTTTGAAGGCGGCACAGTGCCTTAGTGGTTGGCACTGTTGCTTTGCACCTCCAGGGTTCAGGTTCGTTTCGCGCCTCGGGGTCTGTGTGCGTGGAGTTTGCATGTTCTCCTCGTACTTTGTGGGTTTCTTCCGGGTGCTCTGGTATTCTCCCACAGTCCAAAAACATGTGAGAGTTAGTGCAGATTAGGCTAACTGGTGTTCCCAAATGCCATGTCTTGGTACCCTGTCCAGGGTGTACCCCTCCTCGTGCGCCAAGTCTGCTGGCATAGGCTCCAGGCCCCCCGCGACCCTGTACACAGGATAAAGCGTTATAGACGATGAGTGAGTGAGTGAGTGAGTGCATGTCTTTGGACTGTCGGAGGATACCGGAGTATGCCCAATGGAAACCAGGAATCAAACCCTTGACCCTGGACGTGGAAGGTCATAGTGCTAACCACTACGCCACCAAATAAATAAGTTTATTACATCCTGTTTTTTTTATATATATATATATATATATATATATATATATATATAATCATGATGATTATATTCATATGCACACTGGTTGTTGAATAAACATGTTGAGGAAACAGAGAGAAAAACAAAATGCAGTCTGCAGGTTATTCCCTGAGTCTGGTGTGTGCTGCTGTGTGCTTTACCTGGCAGGTCTATAGCCAGGGCCCGGTACCCGGCTGCGGCCAGGCTGCTGAGGGAGCCGATCCGGATCCAGTCCTGTGAGGAGAAGCGGATCCCGTGCAGCAGCAACACGCACAGCTTCGGCTCGCCGGCTGAGGGAAGAGCCTGGCGGTAGAACAGGGGCTGCTTACACAACTCCACACTCACCCTGCCCTCTGTTACTGTAACCCCCGACATCCTGCTCGTCGTCGAACACTGAGGACTTGACGCAGAGGAGTGCAGGAGTGTTTAATAACAACAACCTGTCTGTCTGTCTGTCTGTCTGTCTCTCTCGGCTCCAGCAAACTCGGAGCAAAGTTCACGTTCACTCACTCACGAGCTGTTTCACTTCTCAAAGCCACGCACG
This sequence comes from Clarias pachynema, assembly GCA_030014365.1. Lineage (NCBI taxonomy): Eukaryota > Metazoa > Chordata > Actinopteri > Siluriformes > Clariidae > Clarias > Clarias pachynema. The sequence continues at coordinate 23,315,046 of JAQMYL010000036.1, forward strand.
GCTACGCCTGCTCCTGTAATTATCACCAGTTCTGTGTTTTTTTGTTTGTTTGTTTGTTTTTTCAGCAAACCAGTCTAAATAAGTGTTGCGGTTTGAAAATAACACAAACGTTCCACAGAAAATCCACAGACTTCGACGTCAGAGGTCCTCCTGCAGCTGAGAGCCGGAAGAGAGGGAACGCAGAAAAATGTGGAGAATGTGCAAATGCTGACCTCTAGTGGTTGATAGGAGAACAACAACCTGACAAGCGCGTTAATCAAACGTTTGCATCAACACGTGTGCAGATATACAGTACAGTGCATCTCGAAAAATTAGAATATTGTCAACAAGAAAAAAATTTTGTTTTGTACTTTGTAAAAAGTGAATCTCTCCTATATTATAGATGCATTACATGTAAAGTGCAATATATAACGTTTTCATTTTGATTTGTTTGTTTGATTTATGCACTTGTGCATGAGTTCAATCTCACTCACTCACTCATCTTCTATACCGCTTAATCCTATATTCAGGGTCGCGGGGACCTGGAGCCTATCCCAGGAGGCTTAGGGCACTGGACAGGGTGCCAATCCATCGCAGGGCACACACACACACACACACACACACACACACACACTCATACACTCATTCACACACTACAGGCAATTTGGGGACGGCAATTAGTCTAACCTGCATATCTTTTGACTGTGGGAGGAAACCGGAGGACCCGGAGGAAACCCACCAAGCACAGGGAGAAGATGCAAACCCGAACCCTGGAGGTGCAAGGCGACATTGCTAACCACAACACCACCATGCCGCCTGCATGAGTTCATTTAGTTCGAATTACTGCATCACTGTGGCACGGCATGGATGCGATCACTGCTGAGGCGTTATTAAAGTCCACATTGCTTTGATAGCAGCCTTTAGCTTGTCTGTATTGTTGGGTCATGTGTTTCTCATCTTTCTCTTGACAACAGCTCATAGATTCTCTTTGGGGTTCATATCAGGAAGTTGGCTGCCAGTCAAGCACAGTAATATCATACTCAGCAAGCAAGTTGGTGGTAGGTACGGCACTGTGAGCAGGTAAGCACTCAGGCAAGGAAATCAGCATCTTCATAAAGCTTGTCAGCAGAAAGAAGCATGCAGTACTATAAAATCTCCTACAGTAGTAGATGGATTCGTTAACCTTTGGCTTGATAAAACACAGTGGACCAACATCAGCAGACGATATGGTCAAATGATCACCAATTGTAGAAACTTCACACTGGACTTCAAGCAACTTCTGTTCTGTGCCTCCCCTCTGTTCCTCCAGACTCTGGGACCTTGATTTCCAAATGACATACAAATGTACCTTCAATATTAAAAGAGGACCACTGACCAACAGTCCAGTTCTTTTTCTCCTTGGCCTCTCAGACTGTTATGGAAGGTTGGTGGGAGGATGCAGGCAAGACATAATTGCAGAAGTTAAGACTTTAATAAACAAAACATAAACAAATCAAACTTAACAGAAACACCAGCACAAGAACACTAAACTAAACAGGCCATAAGTAATGACACTTAAAACACAGAGGTGCACTTTGGGAAGTTCAACTATGAACAGAGTCTTTGGACACAAGCTGCCCTCCAGGGGTTATCCCTGACAGTGACCTTGTATCTGATTTAGGAGTCACTTGATACTAGGAAAGCAATAGTTGTAGGCCATTTTCTGAAGATGTCTACGTATAGTGGCTCTTGATACATTAACGTTAAGGCTGCAGTCATCCATGTTGCTTGTCCACCTTTTCCTACAACTGTTTTCCATTTAAGTCGACTTTCCATAAATGTGCTTTGATACAGCACCTTCTGTGCCTTACACTTCTTGCCAAGGGTGTCAGTGATCATTTTCTGGACAACTGTCAAGTCAGCATTCTTCCCCATGCTTGTATAGATATAAAGTGTTTATACTACTGTATATGAATAATAATTTACTCAAACTCAAAATGAAATGTTCGACTATTTTGAGAATACAGGATTTTGTTTTCATGAGCTATAAACTATAAATATCAAAAAAGGCTTGAAATAGGTCACTTTACATGTACTGACTATAGAATATATCTTTTACTTTATAAGTAAAATTATGACAGAAAATTATTAAATTTTTTTGAGATACAGTGAAATGTATGTAGGTACATGTATATATTCTAATTCTACAGAAATGTTAAGCAGAGCGCCATGAGAGCTGCTGCCTTGCTGAATGGGGATCAGTACAGAGAGTGGTACTACTGTACCACAGAGAAGATCTAGTATGGCGATCACTGTTTTAACCGCAATAGCAAAGTCTTAGGAAAGGAAAAAAGAACGCTGAAATAGCTGAAATAATGGCATTAATGGTTTTAACCTCTCAAACAACTCCCATGTTGCAAGAATTAACTCATTAATTTTCCAAACGCTAACATAGGGGCCCAAAAAAGTGTATCCATACATCAACAAGAAAAAAGTATGCCCAAAAAATCACTGTCACATGATAGCATGGTGCAACTATACTGACATCTTTAGAGGAAACATAATCCTACACATTGCTGCCATAATTTGATTTTTAAAAAGGGCATAGATAACAACTGATGAAGTGTGTATACATTTTTGGTCCCCTTTGTATATGTACAACAAATGTATTCATGTATAAATGTATTAATTTGACTAATTTTAAACTCAATGTAGAGAAATATTTCAAGCGACTGGGGCTGAGTGCACCAATGCCCCTCCTGAATCATCGCAAACTCCGTCTGTACTGATCGACCATAACATTAACATTACTGCCAAGTGAATTAAATAACATTGATTATCAATTATATACCACAAAACAGGTGGCATGATCATGGGCACCCAAGGCTCATCTATGCCTGTGGGGAACAAAGGCCAATCCGTCTTGTCCAATCCCACAGAAAACCCAATGCAGAACAAACTGCTAAAAAGGTTACTGCTGGCCACAATAGGAAGGGAAGGCCTTAAAACACACTGTGCATCCTAAATTCCCCAGATCTCACTGAGCGAGTGAGCATCCATAAAATGTGCTGGACAACCAAGTCTGATCCATGGAGGCCCCACCTTACAATTTACAGAACTTGAACAATCTGCCTCCAATGTTCTGGTGCCACACACCACAGCACACCCCAGAGGCCTTGTGGAGTCATGCTCTGAGGGGGCAGAATTGCCCCCGTGGCAAAAGGGAAACTCCAAATATAGGTGGTTTTAATATTAATGGTTTTAATATCATGACTGATCAGTGTACATGCATAGATACAAGCATACGCACACATACATATAATAAATCTGTAAAGTTGGCATGTCTATATGTAAGATGTAAGAAAAGTAATAGAACACATCAAGTTGGTTTTTGGAATTATCGTTTGTCTGTTTGTCTGTTTGTTTGGGAAAACATCACGTAAAAAACTACTGAATAAATTTGAATTGGTTTTCAGTGGTGTATTTGCCCAAGTTTGAGGTAACATGTGGGCTTTTGTTTTATCGCAAACTCACGAGAAGAGAAGATTTGCTAATTTGAAATTGAAATGTAAATTGAAATTTAAACTCCCTTATTAAAAAGAAATGTTTACTTTCATTACCACAGATGGCATCTTCTATGCCTCTTATCATATACAGAATCTCAGGAGACTTTGGGAATGAGGCACACCTGCACACACACACACACACACACACGTACACACTACAGGTAATTTGGGAACGCCAATTAGCCTAATCTGCATTTCTTTGGACTTTGGATGGTAACTGACCCACAGGAAATCCAGCAAGCATGCGGAGAACATGAAAACTCCATGTACACAGGCAGGAATCGAACCCTCAACCCTGGAGGAGCAAGGCGACAGTGCTAACCACATACATCACTGTGCCACCTTAATATAATATAATATAATATAATATAATATAATATAATATAATATAATATAATATAATATACAACTGTAAAGTTGGCGTGTCTGTACATTTTAAGATATTTGCCAAAAAATAATGTGGGGGACGTAAGATGAGTAATAAAACACATCAAGATGTTTTTTTGGAAGTTTGGTCTGTCTGTTTGTTTGTGCCAGCATCATGTAAAAACTACTAAATGAATTTTAATGCGGTATTTGGCCGAGCTTGAGGTAACATATAGGTGTATTTTTTATTGCAATCGGCCCCCGGGAAGAGAAGATATGAACAATTAAAATTTAAATAGAAAACGCCATTATTTTAAATAAATAATGTTTACCATAGATGGCGCTGAACGTATTCTAAACTCGCTAATAACTGATACAGAATCAGAAGCAATCATGAAAAAACTCGACCTTTAAAAATCATTAGTTTATCTCAAAATTCAGCAGATGGCGCTGTACGTTTATAATACGCACTTATACGTGACGTGTGCAATTAAAATTTAATGAATAATTAAATTTTCTCTATATGAAGGAATAAATACAACGTTCGAACAAATGCTTTTAAAAAAAATGCTTTTAAAAAATCGGATCTATAGAATTTGCTTTGTGATTTGTATAATATTGCTGTTTGGAAAGTTTTATTGCTCTTATTTGACTAGGCTTGAAATGAAGATTTTTCAGGGAATTCGATTTGATTTTCGTAGCACTACACCTACTTATTATTTGACTTGGCTTGCAAATACGGATTTTGAGGACCTATTTAGGTTTGTGATT
>JAQMYL010000036.1:23319806-23349475 GCA_030014365.1 Clarias pachynema
AAAAGGGCACTTGAGGCATCCTGGAGGAAAGGGGCGGGTGCTCAGGCACCCTCCGCCCCCCCCTCTGCACGTGCCTGTATATATATATATACACACACTCACACACACACAAATACACTATACGTACATACACACATACATACACAAAATTCCCTGTGCTTAATCACAACCATAATGCAAATAAACATAATAATAAATAATTATTATATCCATTTATATGAGATAAATAAGATAAAAGCAACATCAGACATTTAATTTGTATCACAATGTTTCTTTTGCTCTGCACTAAAAGCTTTTCCAGTGAATCACGCGATGTTTTGATGTCCAGTCAGGTCTACAGGACGCTCCATCATCCACAACACACACACACACACACACACACAACCAGATCCATCCCGTTCCACCCCCACCCGAGCAAGCAAGCAGGCGCGCGCGCGAGCACACACACACACACACACACACCACCCACATGATAAATTCGCAGTAACCAAAGTCCCACCGATCCGCTCGTACAGACTGGAATAAAGCGATCAATAAACCATGCGCGGGTTTCTGGGTCTCCTGATTCTGTCGCTTCTCAACGATACACTTCAAGGTACGTAGTTTGTATTACAGTTTTTCAGTCTCAGTTCAGTGTTATGTCTCAGTTTCAGAGATCTAGTTTGGATGATGTTCTGTAATTCACGAGTAAATGTGGCGTCGATCTCAGACAGCAGGAACACACACACACACACACACACCGCTGGAAGAAGTTTCCCTCTTGTGTTTATGTTACGAGTTGGATAAACAATCACAAGATATATTACTTATTTATATTTACTGAAAAGTGTGTGTGTGTGTGTGTGTGTGTTGGCTGAGGACTACTTAATGCTCTGGCACTGGTCAGTTACAGAAGTAAAGTTTGCCAATCCAAAGGTTGTGTGTATCTAAGCCCCTTGTGTGGATGATATCTCCAGCCATTCTCTCACAGGGAATCCCAGCGCACTGTTCTGTTCAGTGATTAGGTCTATTAATCTATTAATGATCACATCCTGAGCTGATTGAATTGTTTTTTTTTAGTTCATTTTAACTAGCAAGTTTCAAAACAGTAACATTTACCACGCCATGCTGAGTGTTACTGGTAAATGCCTGGTAGATGTCTATTAACTACTGAAATTTCATAATGATGTTTTTTGTTCGTTTTTGTAAACTGTGCCTGCGTAAAGTTAAAAAAAAAAAAAAAAACTTATTTGGAAAAATTAAGAATAAATGGAAATCTAAATTAATATGGCTTTTGGTTCCAGTCAGTGATGAGTCTGTACGCCAAAGGAAAAAGCCCTGTTCCCACTTTCACGATTTTTGCTATACTGTACATCTCTACGGTGTCTTGCCATTGGCTTTGACTCAATCTGACGTCACTAGCTATGCCGTAGCAACAAAAAACGTTAAGGTGAAATAGGGTGCTGCTATGTAAAAGCAAAGAAATTTGATATGGTAAAGCCATGCATAACATTGGTTGCATTATACTGTATATGTCCACGATTATGGTTACATGGTGGCTTAGTGGTTAACACTGTCACCTTACACCTCCAGTGTCCTGGTTCGATTCCCCCCCCCAGGGTCTGTGTGCATGGAGTTTGGATGTTCTCCCTGTGCTCAGTGGGTTTCCTTCGGGTACACCGGTTTCCTCCCACAGTCTAAAGACATGTAGATTAAGCTAATAGGCATTCCCAAATTGCCTGTGGTGTGTGAATGCGCATGTGAATGTTGAGGTCGTAAAAATGGGAATAAATACAATGGTAATCACCATTGGTCTCCACAGTCTCTGATTGGACTACAGAGGTTCCTACGGTAGATGGCTGGATGGATGGTACCCTATTGTATGATATGCTCAGGCTTAAAATCATTAACAATAACCCTGTGAAGAAAAAATACAGAAAATTCTAACATTCACTTACTAGTGATACCTTTCCGGTGCTTAAAACTCTTGTCGTCATGTGACACAGCGCTGCTTCAGCTGACTACGATTGACTATGAATGACTATGAATGTAGAACACAGCAATTCATTGCAACAACCATGAAAGTGGGAATTGAGCTTAAGTGAATAAGTGAATGAGTGAATGAATAAATATAGCATAAAATAATCTCATTTGTGTAAGTACATGTAGCATGTTAATGATTAACTGTTTACTCATTTATTCATAATTATTGGTAATCAAAGATCTTTACCCTGACAATGAAACAGTGATTAAGATGAATTCAACAATATTTCTATTCAGAACATATTATTCTGCAGGTCTCTGGCTACTATCGTTTTTTGCTATAATAAGCCTTCTAGAAATACATGTTTTGAAATCTATGTTTCTGTGTGTGTGTTTGTGTGTGGGTGTGTGTTAACAGTGCACCGCAGTGCGCTGAATGATTTCCAGCGTTCTGAGGGAAGAGAACTGGTACCATGGAAAGCTGATCGTGTTACTATGCTTCCCGGCATCACACTGGAGGAGTGTGCCAAACGCTGCTCAGAGAGCCCCGACTGCAGGTCCCACAATCCCACAATTCCACAATCTCAGTCTATCTCCCAAGTAACACTTATTTTTACAAATTCAGCCTGTAACTGGTAATTACTGGAATCGAGCAGACTTGCATAACTTCAGCTTAGAACTTCCTGCAAACTGCGTTTAACTGTACTGTGATGGAAAAACAATCATACATTTGATCTCACTTGTATTAGCTGCCTAGTGTGGGTCATATGCAGAAAATAAATGAATAAAAGCTAGTAAATCATAGTAAGTACAAGTAAATCATACATTTAAATAAAAAAATCTAATATATTTTGTTAAATTTTAGTAAGTATAAGCAAGCAATTTTGTCAATTCCATACATCAAAGATAATTTAGGTACATCAAAAGTTATTAATGATTAAAAAAAAATTTAATGCTGCATCTGCCTATCAGTGTCACTGTCAGGAGAACGCAAGAGATCAGTAAACGGGCACAAATTAGCCAGATAAATCAAGAAGAAAGCTAAACAAACTAGAGCCAAAATCAGACAATTAAACCAGCTTGGCAAAGGTTCATTAACTCCGCAGAGAGTGACAGAGAGTTATTTCATGGGGTTGTGAAATTCCAAAATACCATTTTTGTTTAGTTGTCTGGTAACCAGGAATGGAAATTGGTATACTGTCAGCCAATTGGCATGGAGTCTGGCAGATAATCTTGGGAAATAGAGGGTATTTTTAGAATAGGCCAATCTGCCTTTGATATAAATAGCCTCCAGCAATTTGCTAAGTTGTATGCAGTATTTAAAGGTTCCATATTTTACCATTTCTTTAACAAGTTAACAAAGGTCTCAGCGTTTATTAAAGTGTGTGTGTGTGTGTGTGTGTGTGTGTGTGTGTTGATGCCCCAACTAAAATATCAATTAGATATCCCTCAGCAAAGCTGAGCGACAAGTTGGGGGAGGGGCTCTTCTTATATGAGATCACACTCACTAACGCATCGTTTATAACTCATTGTCTATACCGCTTCATCCTGTATACAGGGTCGCGGAGGGCCTGGAGCCTATCCCAGGAGACTTAGGGCACGAGGCAGGGCACCCAAACTCTCTAATGGCAATTTGGGACCGCCAGTTAACCTAATCTGCATGTCTTTAGACTGTGGGAGGAAACCGGAGTACCCAGAGGAAACCCACCAAACTCAGAGACAGGGCACAGAGACAGGAATCGACCCTGGCCGGGAATCAAACCCGGATCCTGTAGGCGACAATGCTAACCACCACAACACTGTGCCGCCTATGTTTTTTTGTTTGTACACGCACAATTGAGAACTATTTGAAAGTTAAAAATACCTAAAAAAAAAAATTCCCATAATTATTGCTCTTTAAGGAAATGCGCGAAATGTATGTACTACTTCCTTACATTCTTTTGCTAGTTTTATTACAGAGCACCAGTAACAAAATCATCTCCTCGTAATCGTTCATCGTTACACTCCCAGCAGTTTGGGCACTGTGTAGGAGGAGTAATAAATCTCAGAATTTTATAGGTGCATAATTCCATAATTTGTTAAAATTTTTCCAAATTCTATAATTCCAGCCAAAATGATTGCTGTTTGTTCTACCAGGTTCTGATAGATTTGGACATGATCAATACCCAAATTATTTGGGATCAAGTCATTTTCATCAAGCAAGTAGGCCAAAAGCAATGCACATCATGCAGGGTGTGGGAATGCTGGTTATACAGTCCCTTCCTCTTCCACCTCACTGTTGCAGCAGAGAGTATAGTGAGTATCTTATGCAGATACAAGGCTCTCGAGGGTTAAAAAAAATAGGTTCTTGTGCTACATTGTCATAGCAGGAACCTGCTGCTTGGCCCAGTGTTAGTGCCTGCTTGCACAACTATTGCATACAATGTGTGATCTTTGGTGGTGATAATACTGGGACTAGAATGTCACGCTGAGGTAATCATTGACGTAAATACATTAATTTGCGGGGAATTTGCGAATGCATCACAAGTGTCCATGGTCAAACCAAATTATTGCAATGCATGGTGAAAATGAGACTTAATCCCAAAGAGCCAGAACCTGATCTTCAAAAGCATGGGAATTATTTAAACTAGACTTATTAGGAGGGTGTTCTGAAATCTCATTTTCACCATGTGCCACCATAATTCGGGGCGCATATAAGCATGGTCCCTTTGACTGCAGGGACCAAAGGCCAGCCCGTCTGTTCCGATCAGAGAGAATGTAACCTACACAATATTGAGCATAATGGTCTGTGTTCTAATGTTATAGCTGAACAGTGTATGAGCCTAAACCTGGGTTGTATGGCTGCAAAACTTCCAAAAACTTTTTTTTCTCTAGCCAAAAACATGGTATAAATGACTATACAAAATGAGCAGGATCTTAACTAGTTTGCTTTTTAATTTCCAATGTTTCTATCTGTTGGCATTTAATCTGCCAACAGATGTTTGTCCAACGGACATGCGGTTAACATTTTTTGGCTGGAAACAGACACTGGGCTTACAAACACTGCTGAATAAAAGCCAATGGTTTCCATGTTAGTCAGCCATGTTAATTTAAATGCTGAGTGGATCGAGAAGTGTGCGTAAGTGCAGTTTTCTTCAAACTGCTTATCCATGTGATTGTCACTGACAAGCACTCCAAGACGCTTTTGTAGTAGTATTTTTTATTTCTGTTTCATTTCTTTGATTATACATATCCAAGCCCTAATTGTGCACATTTTGAAGCACTGTATATTGTACACACTGATAAGACTCAGGTAAGACAGGTCTGACAACAGCATGAGCTTAGAGCAGCTTAATACAACTGCCTATAGAGACAGACCCTAATACACTCCTAGATTCTGTGCTTCATTCTCTGCACGTAACCAACAAGCCCACCAATGCTTACAGTGAGCATTCTGAAGTTCAGAGTTTAATGTAACAGTGCAGTTTAGCCACAACAGTGAATTCGGTAAAGGCTGGTATTAAGGCTGCCTTGGCAAGATTTATGACTTCACACAGCTGATCGAATGCCTAACCAAATGTAGGAGTACATCCACCAAAGAAATCAGCTGGGTCATTACGTAATATACCAAATATTCCATGTATGCAAGAGTACTTTAAAGCCACAGCTTGATGAAGGCACACATACTGCATAGCGTGACAGATCAGTGTACCATCTTTTCAACTTCTTGCTGCTGGAACCTTGATAAGTAAATGGGTCTTACTTACAAGCCCAGAAAGCATTAGACAATCCCATCTTATCTGAAAGTAACTAAACCCATGAAGATAAAGCAACCTACATTCATGCTCCCACAGTTGAGCAAGCGAGTAGTTACACAGAATGTAGCATGGGCCACGATTGTACCAGTCACAAAGGCAGTTTCATGCCAGACCGTTTCATGATCGAATTTCCAAGTGCAACACATAATTTTTGAAAATATTAAGGGGTGGCCTCTGCAACTAAAGTATGCTGACCACCCAGTCTCTGCTGGGTACCAGTTACCGTCAGGCTAGTCTTCTTTGAATTAATATGTTCAGGTTTTTTCCTTGTATAAAAATATATATATTTAAAATATATTTATATATGTGTGTTTAATTGGACATCCTGTCAGTGTATTACATTGTACAGTGCCAGTGTATTGAAATGGACCACTGAGTAAAAAACATACTCATATGCACAAAGAGCCAAGCTACTAACAGTGATCAGAGATGTTGTTCAGAATCTCTGAGGATGCACAGCAAGAAGCAACATATCAATAATGAAAAGTGTGGAAGCACAGACTCCACTCATCAGTTCAGTTTTAAACAAGATACATATATTGTAAAATACTCTACATCAAGTAAGGCCTTTAAAGTTTGAGAATAATTGTAATGGAGGTAATGTTGTGATCATATTCAAGTAAGTATGTTAAGAGAGATGTACTTTTTATAGTGGGATATTCACCTTTGTTTTTCTACTCCAATTTTCTTTTTTTCAAAAATTTCAGATAAAATGTTTTAAATTTCAAATATCAGTATAATGTAAAATGGGGGTTCTGGTCTTCTAAATTTGATATTATGAATGTTCCTCATTCTGGTTAAACCCTGGTATCAACACTTTTTATAAGCAAGATGTATAAGGCAGCACAATGGTGTAGTGGTTAGCACTGGCGCCTTGCACCTCCAGGATTGAGGATTTGATTCCCGCTTTGGGTCTGTCTGCATGAAGTTTGCATGGTGGGTTTCCTCCCACAATCCAAAGATATGCGGATTCGGCTAATTGGCGTTCCCAAATTGCCCGTAGTGTGTGAATGTGTGTATGAGTGCGTGTGTGTCTGTGATGGATTGCCACTCTGTCCAAAGTGTATCCCACCTTGTGCCTTAAGTCTCCTGGGATAGGCCCCAGGCCTGTATAGACGATGAGTGGGTAAGTGAGATCTGTTAAAGTATGAGAATTGGATGACTTTGCCATGGACACTTGGAAAAGAAGCAAGCAAGTTTCAACCTTTTCTACTTTTCCTCAGTTTTCCGTCTGTATCTTATGATAAACTTGTAGTTTTGTTGCAGGAATATTCACATATGATTTGAACTTTTTATATAAATAATACATTCAATTGGACACTCGTTTCACCTAAGAGCTATCGGAAATGTTAAACTTTAAGCAAAAATGTTTGTTTTTATTTTAAGGGCTTTCAACTATGTCTTTCGGCCATCTGTAATCTGTAAGCACTTGCCCTGGGTGGGCAACACGGACAATGCAGAGGTGAAGAGAAATGTCAACTGTGACCTGTATGAGATGAAAGGTAAGCTGTGCTACATACTGTTTTAATGCTAGTCATATATCACCAGCTTCCCTGTGCCACTTATGTGCCCCTTTGCTGCCCAGATTATGTCAGGAAGTGCATAATTGGTAACGGAGAGGACTATCGGGGAGACGTATCTAAGACCAAGTCTGGGCGGACATGTCAGCAGTGGTGGTCGAAGTTTCCTCATGATCACATGTAAGAAAAAGAGAACTAACAAATTAAAAAAACATATTTATTATGACTTTTCCCTAATGAGTTAATACTTATGGAAACAGATACACCCCTTCTCCCACTAATGGCCTGGAGTTAAATTACTGCCGCAATCCGGATGGGGACAACATTGGACCCTGGTGCTACACCACAGACCCTGAGCGCAGATACGAGAGTTGTAATGTCCCCCAGTGTAAAGACGGTACAGTCAGCAATTCCCAGTCATGTCATTAATTTGGAAAAAACATGTTGTAATTCTTAAAGTACATTTAAAAAGAGCGTACTTTTCAGATTTACATTGTTGGAGTGTCATTTCCCTTTACGTATAGCACATGTGTTTATGTGTATCTCCCCAAGAGGTGTGTATCACCTGTAATGGAGAGGACTACAGGGGGCAGGTGGATCGCACAGTGAGTGGAAAAGAGTGCCAGAGATGGGACCAGCAAACTCCACATCAACACATCTATCAACCAGAAAAGTACATAGCACTACACGTCACCCTACACACTTGTGTGTATTCTATACACTGATCTTATCTAACGTGCAGTTTCAGATTTGGCCAGCTTTTACTTTTGGTTCATTAGTAGAAGTCTCTTAGTAGCTGTCTGCACATGTACATTTACATACACTACCAGTCAAATGTTTGGACACACCTTCAAATTCCACGTTCTTTACTGATGTTTCTTTCTTTCTATATTGTTAAATGTGCAAAATATGAAATAATCTCCTTTGAACAGTAACAATGTGTAACGTTATGTAGATGTATCTGCCACTTGCGCTCTGTAAGCCTTCATAACATCTCTAACCTGATTTGCTGTTAACTAGTGATTTTTGAGGCTGGTAACTCTAAATGAACTTCTCTGCAGCAGAGGTAAGTTTTGTTCTTACTTTCCTGGGATGGTCTTCATGAGAGCCAGTTTCATTATGGTGCTTAATGAGTTTTATAAATGCAGTTGACAATACTGTTCTTTCAAAAACTATTCCAGAACATCTGATCTACGTATCTTAAAATAACAGCTGACTGTTTTTGTTGTTGCATAATTACCTAATGCCATAGGTGTTATTTCAAAGTTTAAAAAAAAAAAAAAGGCTGTCCTAGAATCTAGAAAATAAACCCAAACTTGTGTCCAAACTTTCGACTGGTACTGTATAGTAAAACTATAAATGAAATAATTAATAATGATAGTATATTCCAATAATAGTATAAGATAACGAGCCGTCTTGAACTTCAGATACCCTGATAAGAGCCTGGATGATAACTACTGCCGGAACCCTGACGCCTCCCCAGTGCCCTGGTGTTACACCACTGATCCTGAGGTGGAGAGAGAGAGCTGTGAGATTCGCAAGTGCTGTAAGTCTCAACACAACCCAAACCCAAACATACAGTATTTCCATGTTCACAGAACTAAATACAATTACACAGATCCCCTCAGTACAGATTTATTTTTAAACATGATTATTATTTTTTTTAACAATTTTGTACTATTATTCAACAACAATTTCACAACAATCTTCTGGATATTTATTGTAGCGATAAAAAAAGTATGTCTTGTATCACTCCAAACTATAATTAATTAGATTTAAATGCAAGAATAAACATGGCAGCAGACAGCATTGCAAAGTCTCAGCTCCGTGGTCCTGGATTCAATCCTGAGCCTAAATTTTCTGTTGACAGTCTGTTTGGAGTTTCAGGTTTCACATGTCTTTGTGTTTGTGTGGATTTCCTTCTACTTCTCCCACTGTTCAAAAACCTGGTGGTAGGTGAATTGGCAGATGGCACGGTGGTGTACTGGTGGTTTCTCTGTATAAAGTGTTACTGGGATGGACTCCAGTAACACTACTAATGCCACCTTGGATCTAATGCAACCCTGACCAGGATAACTTAACCAGTGTACTGGGTTTAGTACAAAGATGGGGTTATTTTAAAAGCCAAAAAGTGTGTGAAACGCAGAACAGAAACAGCAGATGGTTGGGTTGCCGATTGCCCTGCATTTCAGTACACTCTACACTTCTGTATGCTTATTTTCTTTTTCTTTATATTTCTATACACCACACCACATACTATAATGCTCTCTCTCTCTCTCTCTCTCTTTCACTTTCATTTTCTCTCTCTTCCAATATGCTTCTCCAGCGGAGGCTCCAAAGCGGCGTTCTCGCTCCAGCTACACCACAAACTGTTTCAAAGGCCGTGGGGAGGATTACAGAGGCAAAGTGAACGAGACGACATCAGGCATCGCGTGCCAGCGCTGGGATGCACAGTCTCCCCATGAGCACCCATTTTACCCCCAAACTTATGAGTGCAAGTAAGTATAGAGCTAAGGGTGAGTAAAGCTTTGATATTGCAACCATGTCTTGCAATCCTTAGATTAATATCATGGTGTGAGAAATTGGAATACTGTATAAAGAATATTGGGAGAAAATATTAGATTTAAAAAAAAAAAAACAGTAAAGAAAGAAAGAAAGAAAGAAAAAATATGTACAAGCTTTTTGTGTCCTTACTATTTATCTTGTATCAGGGGACTGGAAGAGAACTATTGCCGTAACCCAGATGGTTCTGAGGCTCCCTGGTGCTTCACATCGAGGGCTGAGATGAGGACAGCGCTTTGTCTACAGATCAAACGCTGCGCTGATGATATTGAGGCTGAAGGTGTTGTAACAGTTTAAAAGTCCCCTGGTGGATCTTTACAGAATACTTCACAGAATATTATTAAAAATAATATTAAAAATAGCAAGAAACAGCTACTTTATCAGCAATTAACTTTTCATTTGAAGTGTTGTTTTATAGTTTTGCCATTTAATAACATATTTTGAGATACTGTAGTGCTGTTCATTGATAATAAACATGTAAAAATAAAAAAGAAATATATATATATTTAAATAATGTATCTATTCTTTTTTCCAGATTGCTATAATGGAAATGGAAAAAACTACAGAGGAACTGTCCGCAAAACACGGAAGGGCAACCTCTGTCAGAACTGGAGTGTAAATACACCACATAAAACTAAGTAAGACCAACAACACCAAACCATTAACTCACTTATTCAGCAGGACCAAAATAAATGCCCTCTGGAGAAAATCAGTAAAAATTAAACAAGCATACTCCTTTCTTACAGAAGTGACAGTGTATAAATTATAAAGATCTCCCAGTGATATTCTAAGTATATTGAGATTATTTTATTAAAATATATTTGTTTAGTCTAACCTAATTATATTATTATTTATTTATTTATTTAATCTAATTTATTCATGTAGAATCAGGTTGAAATGTAGAAATGTAAGTAAAAAGACACTAATCCTAAAACATTTGGGATGGCACATGATTATAGTTTAGCATCGAGCAAGTCACGAACATTTAATTATTAATATCTAGGTAAATTAGCACAGGAAAAAAAATATTTCAGGCTCTGTTTTTGAATGTGTGCATTACGTCTAAACAGTCTAATGATCTGTATAAAGTTCTGCTCGAATTGAAACTGACTGAGCTATGATTTCTTTCTGCTTTTGTCCATCTGATTTGTATCCTTACTATATTTATTCAGGATTAACCCAAAGACACACCCGGAGGCCAATCTGACCGAGAACTACTGTAGGAACCCAGACGGAGATCTGCACGGACCCTGGTGCTACACCGCTGACCCCAAAACTGAATTTGATTACTGTGCAATTAAGCAGTGTGGTAAAACGACTTGCTTTTCTTTGTCTTTTAGTCTGTCATGAGCACATTTTAAAACAGATTAGTCAGATTAGTCTCAGATGCTGCCACCCATCTGAAAACGTGCCATTTAACATCTCTAGTTTGTTAACCCAGTAACCCATTTAAATGTTTTGGGTTTAAGAACAATGCACTATTTTTAGTATTAAATTGAATGTAATATAATACAAACAATAACTATGACAGCTTTATAGAATCAAATAATCAAATATGGAAAGGTTTATAAAAGGTTTATCTGTACATTTCTTTCATCCTGTGCAATTGCACACATTTTTTTTTTTCATTTAATTTTTATTAATTTTTAGACCAAACCCCTTAAGATCCTTGTGCAACTGAGGACTCTGGGTAGCCAGAATCATTGCACTCTGAACATGGAGATTATGTGCCATTACCACAATCACAGAGACTTGCTCAGGATCTTATGAAATAATATCTATTCATTTATATTCACCAGTACCCTAACATTGCTGTGTCCTTATGTGTCATGGTCATTTTATACTTATTAAATGGTCTTGTTGTTCCATAAGAAAAGTAAAAGTAAAACTGATCAGATGGTAGCAGGTTTTCATGAGTGCACTACCAAGCCTGTTATGTACAGTACAGTAATGCACTGCCTGGCCAAAAAAAACAATACACTATGTTCTAATATTTCCTCCGAATGCCTTTAGCTTTGATGTTTAATGTCACGCAGATGGTGGCAATTTCATGTGTGAAAATCATTGTTAATACTTTCAGAATCAATGGATTATGCCCTTTAGTGTTTTTTTTTTTTTTGACCTTTGGTTACATTTAGGAAGAAGTGATGAGTGCCTTAATGTTCTTGCCATAACCAATCAAAGGCATGGGATAGGAAGCCTTTACTTTGCCAAACTGAGGGGGGAAATGTCGTTTGCTGCCACCTAATTGTTTGTTTGTTGTGGCACACACCAAAATATGGTCTCTTGTGGAAAATAATCCAGTTTAACAGGAAAGATGAAGAGAACTATCCAAACTAAATCCAAACTAAATTTAGAAAATAACCTAACTACATCAGTGCTGCTAGCTAGCAGCTAGCTACTTACTGTCACTGTTTGTTAAACAAGGATTTTTATGTCTGTTTTCTTTTGTTTGGTATAAATTCTTCTCCAGGCACCACTACACCATGAGATATGTTTGTGCCATCAGGCAAAAAAAAAAAATGCATTAATGGGAAACCTGGTCAACACAATTTCACATACCTTCATTAAGAAGCACAGATGTGCACTAGCCATTCTTTTATCTATTTTTTTTTCTGAAAAAATGACAAACAAAAGGGGGAAATCTGCTATTTGCAATTCCTATTAAACTATGTGAAGCATATATGTGCCCTAACTTATTCTTTTTTCTACTTTTTTCCCCTATCTTTTTTTTATTATTATTATTTAATACAATCCAACATGCTGTAACAGGCAAGATGTGGCTATACTGTAATACCAAATAACACCACAAGGTGGCACTTCTTTTTGTTGGGGTAGACTATAGCTGAATAAGTGTTCAGAACATGTGTTCAGCTAGATGGAGCTCTGATTACCCATGATGCCGCTACCTTGCTGAACTTATTCTCCTCATTAACAAATAGTTCAGGGTATGATTGCATTATTCTACAGTTCATGTATAACAGATGTTGTGTCGGGGAGAACTGTCTTTCATAGGAACTTTGATGATCCAGATATGTTTTTCACCTCTCTAAGCTTGCTATCTCGGAGCGAATGCAAACTTCAAGCTTTGTCACCACAATAAAGTTGGAATGACTTCCAATATTTGTTTGACATACAACACAAAAGTTATTATATCAGTATGAAACAATCATATCGGAAGATTATCTGTTAATGCGTCAGAAGACAGGCATATATTTCTCATGTTGAAGTGTGAATAATTTTTTTTGGGCCCCTCTGTATATGTACTGTGAAAACGTAATATCAGTTATATTATTATATTATATATACGTAATATTAGAAATGTGCAGACATCCTTGTGCTGTGTGCTTGGGAAGCATAGACGACACAAAGCGATCACTATCCTTCTTCTACCTTCAGTGTCACCATTGTCAGTCATCCGTTGTCATCAGACTTTTCGTCTATCCACGCTACCTATTTTATTTTTAAAAGTAGCACATTCAGTGGGCAGGTGACACATGTCTTCCTTGGAAGACTCATAAATTTTTCAGTACATTCAAGTCAACAGCTGACTTAATCTTATTGCCTGATAATGTTGCTGAGCCTAGACCTGACCAACTGAAGCAACCCCAGATCATAACACTGCCTCCAGAGGCTTGTACAGTGGACACTATGCATGATGGGAGCATCACTTCATATGCTTCTTTTCTTACCACACATATCACACTGGAATTTCTCTCTTTTGCATGACCACATTTCCTACATTAATTTGATGACTCCATCCGGGTTTCAATAATGTTTTGGACAGTTTTTAACTTAATTCCAGTAATATCAAAACAGGATTACATGCTAAAATGAATCGTATGCATATTTAACATTAGAATTTGACTAATTCGCTTCCTTCTCTTCCTTTGCAGCAGGGGAGGATCCACCTATCATAATGCCACCAGGTAAGTCACAGATGCTCTGATTTTTATGATGTTGTGTGTATTTGTAAAATTGTTTTTTTAAATGCACCATTCCCAGTGGATGCCTTTGTGTATGTACAGTATGTTGTGGTGTTTGTGTACATATGGACAGAGGGCGTAGAGTTCAGTGAATGTGGGAAGCGTGATGACCGCTTTAAAATTACTAGGCTGAGGATTGTTGGTGGCACACCAGGAAATTCTCCATGGACTGTCAGCCTAAGAGACAGGTTTGTTTCTTTCCTCATAATGTCCAGCATAGTCCTTTGTCACCTTCTCTGTCCTCAGTCTTTTTAAATCTCTCTCTCTCTCTCTCTTTCTCTCTCTCTTTCTCTCTCTCTTTCTCTCTCTCTCTCTCTCTTGCAGGAAAGGAAAGCATTTTTGTGGAGGATCACTGGTGAACTCAAAATGGGTGATCAGCACTAAACAGTGCTTCTCCTCTTGGTGAGTGTATACCATATACAGGGTGACACAGAATAACGGGAATTTTTGAAATGCGTATAGGTAGCCATTAGCATCTAAAGGACGTAATTTTTAAAAAATTATAAATTCCATCAATGTTTCGTAAATGGCAAGTTTTAGGTTTCAATTACTATGAATAAAATCTATTTCTTTTATCACTTCTAGTTTTATTGGATTGTAAAAAAAGTTCCCGTTTTTTTGTGTCACCCTGTATATATATATATTTTTTGGAAACACAACACATCTGATTTGTAATTAGCACACTGATTGCTTCGGATGTTGCATGTTTGCGTGCATGTGTTCATGTGTATGTGTGTGTTAGCAGTTATGTGGACCTCACAGGATATTCTGCCATCATGGGCACCGTGTTCCAGGACCCAAAGACAGGAGAACCCGGCACACAGTCCATTGCCCTAAACAAAATCGTTTGCGGGCCGTCAGAGTCACACCTAGTCCTTCTACAGCTAGAAACGTATTGTTCAGGCTTATTCCTTTTACACAAATAATAGACAAACTAATCCAATATGCTTCTCTCACATACCTCATCTGTTTTTTTTTTCTCTCTCAGTCATGCAGAGTTTAATGAGCGTGTGTCACAGATATGTCTTCCCCCTGAGCGCTACATTGTTCCAGAAGGAACCACCTGTGAGATTGCTGGGTGGGGGGAGACCAAAGGTGTAACACCATGCAACCTTTCCAAATCTTCCTCAGATTTGATATGTTTATGAACATCAGTCTGTTCATAATGATGAAGATTCTCCACCTTTATCTCATTTCTTTCTTATATCTCTGTATGTATTTTAGGAACAGGAGATGAAACAGTGCTGAATGTTGCTCAGATGCAAGTGCAGAGCAACAGCGAATGTAACAAGTACTTCAAAGGGCGAGTGAAGCAAAACGAAATGTGCACTACATCTTTTTTTGGTGGTGTAGGGGCTTGTGAAGTAAGTTTCAGTAATCTAGTGCACTTTAAAAAAAATAATAAATCTTTGGTCCAGACTCATTAAAGAGATTGTTTTGCTAAAAAAAAAAGAGAGAGAGAGAAAACATTTAAATGCATGTTTATATTTTTTCATGGTGATTTACAGTACATTCAAATCAAAACGTGTGGAATGTGAAACCTCAGCTTTGAAAAATCTCACTGCTATTTTTAAGGTGCAAAAAAAAAAGTTATTTTAATATCAGGTATTAGTCATGAGCACACACAGTTATGAGCACACAGAGCATCAGTGTACATGTAATTGTCAGTAATAGATTATTATTTGCTATTCGTAAACAAAACAAAAATGAGTATGAGGTTCTATTGAGAGGATAATGGAGCAAGACATGTGGGCTCCTGGATTATTTTGACTTTGACTTTAATTTATAATCATGTCTTTTCAGCTTTTTCGCTGAACTGCCTTACACAAGCTTATTAACCACTTAAAAAAGATTAGTAAAATGTTTGGTGCCTATTTATATAAGATAAAGGCTGCGAACCTGACTCCCACACCTCCCCACAGAGTCACCGAAAATATGGAAGCTTTGAAATTTTAACGGAGTTAAGAGAATTTAGTGCAACTAAATAAAAAAAAAAGTTGACACACATTTGTCACCAATGATAATAATGTATTTTTTAAAAAAGGTTTCATGTTACAGTTTCTTATTTCATATGTGGATACGTACAAAGGGGCGTTCAAGTTGAACCCGGGAATTTTGAATGTGCAGAATAACAAAACACAGTTATAAGAGTAAAATCTACCTTTATTTCTCTATACTGTATATTCTCCTATTGAATTAATGCCCTTATCCCAGCATTTCACATACCAGTTAATAAGTTTTCTCAGTAGGCTGAAGCCAAGATCAGACTGCCTGCTTCCCATCTGAAACCCTGGTCTCCCTGGAACTCATTTAATGACCCAAACATGAAAATCGCGGTTACCCCAGACAGATGCATTTAAAATCGACTGATAACATGATATGTTATCTGTCGATTTTAAATGATCAGTTGTTCCACTCGTTAAATGTTCAAAGGAATGTTCATTGCAGTGTGCTCTGAGCCACCGCTGATGTGATCGTCATTCACAGACAAAAAAAAATGTTTGCCCTATTTAAACTGTTTTACTGCGACTAAGAGTATTACTACCATGTGATACCATGCTGTGCTTGAAGCCGTATATAAATGCCTTCGTTCAAAAATTTCATCACAAGTCCTGGTTTGACCTGAATGCCCCTCTTACAGCCAGTCGATAACATGTAGAAGGAAGGCTTTGTCTGTAGTCCTTAAAGCTCAGAGCATTTTAGTCATTATTTGTTTTGCTGATTTTTTTAAGAAACATATACAGAACTTGTGCTGTATCCTTTTTTTCAGCACTAAATAAGCGATATGATGAACTGAATTTTAGTTCATTTTAACCGACTACCCAAACATGATCACGTGTTTTTAATGTTGTTTTCGTTTGTTTTTATGACATTTTTATTTGACATTTTTATTCATTTTTCTATGTCATTCCCATATTCTGGTAGTGGAAACATTTACTCTTTCTAAAAGTAATGATAACTTTTGTTCTACCTGACATATCCAAAAACCTAAATAAAAAGTTTGATGTCTGAAGCCTCCACAGTAACACACACTATAAAAATTGCATCATTCTTTTCCAGTGCATGTGAGAAACTGAATGGGATTTTTGCAGCTCTGCATTTTCTGAGTAGCTGACTGAAAATTGTGAAATGAGTAAGTGATGTGTATGGTTGGTCTCACTGTCTGTTTTTTGTCTCTCTCACTTTCTTTTAATCAGAAAGACTATGGAGGCCCTTTAGCATGTCAGAACAGTGACTGCTGGGTATTAGAGGGAGTCATCATCCCTATGCGACGCTGTGGGCATCCAGGACAACCGAATATCTTTATCCGTGTTTCAATGTACGTAGACTGGATCAAAAAGGTCATGGAGATGGCATAGCCTGTAAAAATCACTCAACCTGCAATTCAGTGTATTCAGTTTAAGCATTTGCATATAGCAGGGGAAATATGTTATATCTCTGTTCAAGTCAAATCTAGATTGTTAATCATTACCAATGAATGTAAGTAGAGTAATCATAAGCAGGAATAAATTACTAGAGTGGAATTAAATGACTGCTGTACAAGTTATACACGAGTATATGTTTGACACAACACGCTTATGAATGTACTTATAAACAGTCTCCTCTGAAAGTATCTGAACAGCAAGACTCTTTTGTTTCTGCTATACACTGAAGACATTTGGATTCAAGTTCAAATGATGCATATGAAACAATAGATCTGAATTTCATTTCCCCCCCCTGATATTTGCATTTACATGTGTTAGACACCTTTGGTAGCAGACCTCAATTTTTAGGTTAGCAGAAGTATTGGCACAGATAGTTTTAATGTAAATAAAAATAAATAATGTTTGATTTTTTTTTTTTCATCCCTTGCTTGCATCAGCCACATCAGGCATCAAGCTGGTGAACAAACTGTTTCATTCTTCTTTTGTAATGTTTTTCTAGGTGTGTCCTGCAGCTTCTTTCAGTTGTTATTGTTTTTGTTGTTATTGTTGTTGTTGTTGTTGTTGGGGTGGATCTTCCATCTGTCTTCTTTTCAGAAGTTTAGCTGAATAGGGTAAAGGTGTGATCAACAAGACACGTGACTGACCTTTCACTTTTTACCCCCAATGAAGTCCTATGATGACGTGTTTTAGGTCATTTTCTTTCTGCATGATGACATTCCTCCCAATTAGATTGTAGACATACCAGTAAATTGGATGGCGTAATGTTTCTGTAGATGTCTGACTTCATTCTACTGCAGTCATGACTTCCATCATCAATAAAAATGAGTTGCGCCTGTTCCAGAATCAGCCATGCAAGCCCGAGCTATGAGACTACAGTGCCTACACAAGACTCGACAAATGAGCTTGTATGATTTTGATCCTGATCCTGATCAATCTTTCCCCAGACTTTCAGCTTTCAATCATTTTAGTAATTATGGAAATGATCGTCTTTGTTCTAGAACTTTTCTTTTAACCTGGTCTTCTAATTCTTGTAGCTGTTTAGGGTTTTTCTTCACAGCTCTCACAATGTTCCTATCATAGACTGCTGTTGTTTTCCCTGGCCAGCCTGTTTAGTGTGTGGTGGTTAGTACACCACTAGTTCTTTCAGTTTTCAGGACATTCCAGTTTGTTTTTTTGGCTATGCCCAATGCTTGTGAAATGGCTCTGATTGATTTTCCATCTTTTCTCAGTTTAAAAATGTCTTGCATTTTCAACCATAGACAGCCTGTTCATATTGGTTTACCCTATTGGTTTACCCAGAGTAGAAATTTGGAGCTGTTCATTATTTATATTCCCATTTCAGCAAGATTGTGTCATATTCGTCTGTTGAAATCCAAGTATTGTCAGTGTATAGCAAAAATAAAAGAATTGGGCCTGCCATTATAATACTTTCACATAGGATTGTAAATGCCTAAGTATACTCTTTTCTGCTTATCTAAACATACATCTGTAAAGTTTATTTTCATTATAAAAGTCTATTTATCCTTATTTGTGTATCATTAATCATAGTCCTGAGAATTTCAGGAACACTTCTTTTTTTTGTAGCCTTGGTTATGACCACAACTTTAAAGGTCTCAATAAAAAGAGCTTTACTTTTAAACATCTATATTTTTTGTACTTGATATGCTTTTTCACCTGCAGGCAATTTGGTGCATAGGTAATTTTGTGAATATTTCTCTTGATACAACGAGATTTGTTGTAAAATAAGTGTGCTGAAACCAGCTTATGAAGTGTTACAGTATGTCGACTATAGCAGGAGTACAATCACAAATAGCAAAGTTTTAATTGTATTTAAGAAAGACAATAAAATTAACTAAGACAGCAGGTCAATGGCAATGTTTAAGTGGTTTGTCATGTATACCTATTCTTTTGTGGTGTTTGTAATTTTTCATTTTTTCAGCAAGAAGTTTGAGAGGTAGATGAGAAGATATTCCTCAGATATCCTTAGATCAATTTTATAATACTATAATTCATCCATGTATGCACTTATATTGTTATAATAATTATTTAAC
Organism: Clarias pachynema; assembly: GCA_030014365.1. Lineage (NCBI taxonomy): Eukaryota > Metazoa > Chordata > Actinopteri > Siluriformes > Clariidae > Clarias > Clarias pachynema. The sequence goes on from JAQMYL010000036.1 coordinate 23,339,110, forward strand.
AGTAACATTTTGGCAGAGTTCATGCTAATTGAAATGCATTTCGTGTCTACAAATTTCTAAAATACATGAAATGTTAACCATTTACATTTAGGTGAGAACAGTATTTGTTTTGTAACATAACACTGCTCACATATGTAACTGTGATTCACACCAAGGGCAGGCTAAAGCACCTTTAACTCCTCCTTGTGCACATGCATACCAGTACCTTGCAACAAAGTCATGATGCAGTATTTGCTATAAATACCATCATCATATAGCCACCATTCACTAGCACCTTCTCACCAAGCTGAAAACAACCCAAAGGAATTGGCATTTAAAAGGTGCTAAGAAATAACTGCAATATGTGATGCAATAATTTAGACCTGTAAATAAGAGCCATGGAGGGGGGGTAGTAGAGCCATCTACCTCTCAAACTTCTTGTTGAAAAAATGAAAAATTACAACCACCACAAAAGAAAAGGTTAGCACATCTACTACTTAGTGATCCAGAGTCTGATCCAGACAGTGCGGCTGGATGGGCGCCTGCTAGTCCAAATAACATTAAGCATGGTGGAGGCTGAGCGATAGAATCTCTCCTCTTATGGACATGAATAAAAGGCAAGGTAAAAAATATGGTCAGCTTGTAAAAGTAGAAAGTTAAGCTTGAGAGAAGCGAGTGTTTTCTGGGAAGAGGGAGCAAAAGTTTTCTGTGATAAAATACCCTTACAACCCTACCAATCTTGGAAGTGTGGACCTAAAGAAAAGAGCAGCACATGCCCAGCATCCAGTCATCCTGGAAACTGCTTATTCTTACTCTTTTGCTGCTCCCTGCATATGCCATGTGGATCACGAATGCAACTAAAGACTCCTGATGTATAGGATTCATGCTGTTTAAATTCTTAACCCAGCTTCTCTATGTTGCAGCCGAGATTGAGATTCATCAAAGCTAGTTCCTCCCTGACAGCAATCACATCCAATGTGGTCTTCTGCTGTTATGACCCCTCCATCTCCATGTTCTGCATACTGTTCATTCTGAGATGCTTTTCTGTTGAGAGAGTGGATATTTACCCCTTAATGAAGAAAAAAAAAAAGGCACTTACTTCACAGAACTACCACTCACACAGTCCCACACTTCACACAGTCATATGGAAACTTCAGAGATGTACAAGACAAAAGTCAAAAGTGCAAAAGTCCCCCTGGCACCCTGTGTTGTTGTTTTTTTGTACAAACTTTGTTATACATTTTTATCTTATGACTTAATTATTAAGCCAGTACGAAAAAAGCTGAAAATTTCTGATTTCCAAACATTAGTATGCCAGCAAAAAAAAAAAAATGTAAGTGTGTCTGGAAAAGGAAGCAGGTTCAGGTGGACTGAAGCTGGTTCTGCAGGATGTTCAGTAAAACTAAGCAGCTAATTTCCTTATAAAAGTGCACAAAAAGCCTCGTCATTGTTTTGACCTGTACCTTAATGATTTTATGGACTGTGTGGCTGGTGTATGATTGGGTGATTGGATAACTGCATGAATGAGCAGGTGTGCAGGTTTTTTCTAATTAACCTAATTAGTACGTGTACTTTTTTTAATAGTTTAAAATGAACTGTCTATAGAGTGTTCATGTTGTTTTGTTTTGTTGTTTGGTGACTGTATACTATGTGTGTGCGTGTGTGCGTGTGTGTGTGTGGGGGGGGGGGGGGGGTTTGGGGTGTAGAAGGTTGGAAGAAGAAGCCTAGCGTAGCTCTTCACTCAATCTGTACCTCCACATCACATTGTCAGACCAATTGTCTCTATGACAGTTTTCAAATATTGTAGATGTTTGTCTATGAAGAAAATGTCCTTTTTGACAAACATTACAGCGTTAATGAAAACATAAGTAAATAAATGAATAAATGACCAGAATGTTTCCTTTTACTTAGATATAGGCAGAGCATTAATTGGGTGTTTTAAATCTTTATGTCAGTAATGTATAAACGTGTGTATATAAGAGAGAGAGAGAGAGAGAGAGAGAGAGAAAAAAGAGAGATATAGATTACCAGTAATCCACAGCTGCAATTCACATACAGTGACTCATTAGTTACGGTTTGCTTTGTCAAAATAGTAAACGGTCAAAAAAAAAAAAAATTACGCTGTGAAGTACCTTTATTATGGCAATGTGCCAAATTAACCTCAAAGAGGCAGAGAAAGTAAAGTCAGCTTCTACTAAAGAATATGTGTATTGCTCTAAGCGCACTATACATGCCTCGATAGTGAAGCTCCAGGTTGGGGCCTGGCTGAAGATGCCTGGGGGAAATGGGCGGGTGTTTCTCTTTGACGTGTAGATGTAGCTTGGTTCTTAGACAGGTATCAGTTAGACTGAGGGCCACACATGTTCTTACATCAGCGACTTCATGGAGAACAAGCACGCGCGGTAGACCTCCATCAGTGGTAAATCAACATCTCATAATATTATAGAATTGTGTGATATATGGTGATCTATCATGATAGACACATATAGATATCTGATCATTTCCTCCATTTCTAGTGTAATGCTGTGAGATTTACATGTAAATTAATTTATAGACTACAGTTCTATAGACTATAGTTGTATATACTTACTTATGCTATAGTTATACTAGAACTTTTACCCAGTTCTACTTCCTCAGTGTGTGTGTGTGTGTTCGTGTACAGTAAAATGAGAAAAAGCCACATTTGTTTTTAAATTTGTAAAAGAAGGGTAAGGTGATGTGAGGTAACATTTTATTTCTCCACATATCAAGACCAAGGCAACGTTTCCTCCTTTAGCGGAAAAAGTATGCTACTATACGTTTTACAACAGTTAACCACAGGAGGACATGGAGCTGCAATACAAATGAGCCAATATAACTTCAAAATGCTGAAACTCAAAAATAGGCTTTTGTTAAGTCAGAATAAAGGGGGGTTTAACGACAATCATTCAGTACAACACTACACACAACGGTTTTATTAAATTGTTTGCTTCCTATGCAATTTAATAGTAATTTTGTCTTATATAGTTTTAATTTTTTATATCTATCTCTCTATCTATCTCTCTACCTACCTACTGTATGTACCTATCTACCTACTATCTGCAGTTGCTTTATGTCACACTCTGCCCTCATCCAGGTGGTTACAAATGAACACAATGAGTAAATTCAACATTCAGGTGTTAACAGAGCAGTGAATTTCCACGTGCACATTTCTAAGCCATGTTTACAGAAATAATAGTGCATTTAAATTCCAGTTATTAAAAATTTATATATGATGCAAGGTTGCATAAAAGATAAATTTAAAATTTGTGAAGACTGTAATATAACTTTAGAACCAATAAACTCAGTGACATGCTTCCCACACCGTGTGTCCTCATGAAAGAATTAGGACCTGTTTGCAGTCTAAAGACCTGATTAACTCCCAGGCATATGGGATTGAAATGCTTTCCATAAATCACATAAATTGTATGTGCAGTAAGTTACTACTAGTCAGGTCAGGCTTTTTAGAGGATGTATTTTGTTAGGTCTTTTCTCATCTATTCAACCAATTGCATCCAATTCCAACTAATCAGAACAGTGTGTGGAGTGTATGTGAGGTCTGGCCAGGATGGAAGAAAAGATGAGTGGAGCAGCAGCTGAACCGGCTGCTGCACCAGCAAGTGAAGCTCCAGAGGCACCGCGCCGAGGCCGAGGCAGACCACGCAAACCACAACAGGTACCATGACATCCTATCAACATGCTTGACAGCAAAATGAATTAAGCACTAAACTGAAAACAACTGGATCTTTCAGGAACCTGTTGATCCTCCTGCTCCCAAAAGGCCAAGGGGAAGACCCAAAGGGAGTAAAAATAAGGCTAGTCGTAGTACACCCAAAGTAAGAGAGACTGATTCATTCTACTAAATCATTCTAATTGCTGTCAGTAAGATGAGCTGTTATAAGATTTTTTTCCTTTCATTTATTCACTTTTTAAAGGAGCCACCAAAGGAAAAGAGACCTCGAGGGCGACCAAGAAAATGGGTCAGCATCATATGAAAAAAAAAAAAATCTCACTACGGTAACCATAATATACATCGATCAGCCACAACATTAAAAACATTAACATTAAAACCACCTTGGTTTGGGGTTCCCCTTATGCCCCTAGAGGTGTGGTTCCTCATGGTCTCTGGGGGTTTGCTGTGGTGTCTGGTAGCAGGATGTTGGCAGAGGATCCTTTGGGTGCTGTGAGTTGTAGGGTGGGGCCTCCATGGAGCAGATTTGTTTGTAGGTTGTTACGATTGGGGTTTGGGAATCTGGGGAGTTTGAAGGCTGGGGTTCTCTGCCTGCTGGGCTTGTGTGCATTTTAGGCTATGGTATGATGGGTGTTCATCTATCATGCCCAACATTGACTTTTCTGTGGGATTGGACCAGAAGGACTACCCTCAGTGGGTGAGCCTTGGGTCCAGATGATCCTTTAACCAGTTTACTAGTATATAATTAATAAGCAATGTTATTGTTATGGCTGATCAGTGTATATAGAAATAATATATAATTTAACTACCAATGTAGAGTTACTGTATATGTTGTATAATGCCAGGGTGAAGTTGTAGGAAGGTACATTTAAATGTAAAAAATATAGCTGCACAGTTAGTATTACTGGTGGTAAATAAATAAATGATTTAATTAGGTGGCACGGTGGCATATTGATTAGCACTGTTGCCTTGCACCTCCAGGGTCTGGATTTGATTCCCACCTCAGATCTGTCTGCATGGAGCTAGCATGTGAGTGTGTGTACCTATGTGTGTGCCTTGCAATGGACAATTATCTGGTGCACACAAGTTTCTGGTATGCACCAGAAACCAGATAATTATAATTATAATAATTGCCTTTGCTTTACATAATCTACAACACTGCATTGGTAGTTAAATTTTAAATATGAGAATGACTGATTTTCTTTTTACAGTACACATCAGACCAGTATACTCCACTTTATATATATATTTTTTGTTTACAGCCTCAAAAACCAGTGCAGCAACAAGAGCAAGAGGTGAGAGAAAGTACATATAATTTTAAGCGACACACTAATTTGCTTTGTTGGGGCACCAGCTTATATAAACAGCCCGTTAGTAATGGCTCCTCGCATACTGAAATCCTGTTATGAGTTGAAAGTGTTCAAAAACTCCCCTTTTACTCAAAGGCATACATGCAGTAGACTACAGCAGGAGTTGAATGAGTCAGTGGCTTTAAGGGAAACTGAATATGGCCGTTATCCTCTTTTCTTGGTTTCCTGTTCCCAACTGTAGCAGCTCTCAGTGTTACCGAGACATATGGTTCCTTCTCACGCACACACTAATGTATCTTTTCTCTTTCCTACTCTTAGGTGGAGGAAGAAGAAGAAGAGGACCAGCCACACCTGCCATCACCACACGACAACCGCGTCTAGGCTCTGAGCCGCCGTTCTGTGCAATAGGCTGCATTTAGACAGTTAGATCCAGCCTTCTCATGTAGGTGTGTTATCAATCACTTGACAAAAGTACATAACTTGAGTTTGGCAATTCTCAAAGCACTAATATTAGAGATACATTCCCCTTATAAACTAGATATCAAAAAATATTCAGTGAAAAAGTCTGAACTGAGCACCGTGGATTGGATTGTTTATAATCATAGGTTTTGATTACATCGATTCTAAACTGCATCAAGTAATATCAGACATGGGCTTATTTAAAACCACATTTGCAAAACATACAGAGCTAAATGTGCACATGACAAGACGATCTGCCAAAGAGTGATTTGGATTGTGAACTGGATTTGGACATCCCATCCTTTCTGTCTAAATGTAGCCATAGACCGGCACTTACACCATTTTTTTTCTACACTTCAGACTTGACAACAACCATCTAACGGGTGCTTTCAGTATGAATTGAAAAACACTTTTACTTACAGCCAACATGGGCTTATAGTACAGAATACATATACAGTATGATATGGTACCATATAACTACTATACAGTTTCATTTTATCTTAAAACACCAGCTATTTTATTTTATTTGTCTACATTTACATTCTTTCTTTTGGCTGTTCAAAGTAACTTACAATTGAGATGATATACTGTATAACTGAGTGTTAACATTCATAAATCTTGCCCCAAGACACCATAATTATTATTATTATTATGTTTTTTTTCTATCATATATGCTCTCAGTAATTACAATGAAATCACATTTCTTTCTAGGATGAATCCCAGAAAGAAAAAAAATTTCAGTATTTCCACGCGAGTATCTTGTTGTTCTTGAAAATATGTCAAACCTGCTGAATTTTACTCTCTTTTTTGAAAGAAAGTCTTTTTTGTTTACAATGTGAAATAGAGTACTAGATCACTTTCCACTGTGTGTTCAGTAAACTTGACACAGTCAGTCAAAAAGTAAGATGAAACTAAGAAAGAAAGAAAGTGAGGAAAATTGTTTACCACAAACATAAAAAAGCCGTGTTTACCACTAAGTACTGTTCAAATTTTTTGTGTAGTTTAATGATGCTGTTGGAATCCCTCAGTAGTTTAAAAAAAAACATTCTTTTTTTAGTTTCTATTTCTGTAATTGGGCAATCTCTAGAATACTATACTTGTGCTTTTTTCTCTACTTTGCTGTGCTTTTTATAAAAAAACAAGCTTTTAAAAAAAAAAAGAAAAAAAAGAAAAAATTTATCGCAACTGCACTGAATTTGTAATTGCTGTAAAGTAAATACTTACTTTGTCTTATTTCTCTTTTTTGAATCCTTCATTCAAATTATCACTTTATCCTAGTCAGGGGTGTAGCGGATCGACAGCATCACTGGGTGTGTCCATATTGCTACATGAATTAATACTGGAATTGCGTAATGTTGTCTGGTCTGTAAAATACAAGACACATTTATATAGTGTTTTTACATTTTCACATTTTTTTAATTGCTTTAAAAGATAATGACACAAACACTGCTAAAGTCAGTTAAATGGATTTCAGAACTTCAGACTTTGTTGTTTACCTCAGTTTTATTCATCTCATTAGTTATTTAGTTTCTATGATCAATGTAGAAATCATATACATAAGTATAATTTTATGTTCCATCCGTTATCAGGATAAGTGCCTAATGTTGCTGGTGTTAATATGCTATTCAATCAAGGATGTGATGCTTTTACCCTGAATGAAATGTTTAAAAGTCAACACCTCATGAAGGTTACGTCCAAACCATGACTCATTTTACCTCAGTTGTATGCATTTGATAGCTCTTGTCTAAAACAACTGAGAAGGAGCTTTAAAAAAGTGCATGCATTGTATTGTTGCCCATGTCATGAGTAAAAATATGAATATCCCAGTAAACCATGCAGATGTGACTTTATAAAACATGTCAGTAAATTCAATAAAAAGGATATGTTCATTAACAGTCCACACCTTTATTTATTTATTTTTATTTATATAATTATTTATAGTCATACATATTACAAACTTTCTGTAATGTTGCTGGTTTTGGAAAGTGTGAAACACTTCCACTTACATCGACTCCATGGTAGCACTCATACACACACACTCAGAGGATAATTTCTTTCTTCCCCTCTAAAAAATCTATTTAAACCAATATTTATTACATTCCTTATTATACAAAGAAGGAAGCAAACAGCACTCACACTCTGGAGAAAGGGGAGAAAGGGAGGAAGCACACTTGAGGGCAAGTGCACAAGGATCTACTAGAAACATGAGGAGCATGCTTCATGATATCTATTCATTTTTAACAACTTAATTTGAATACAAAAGTTGCTTCTATTGTAGTGTTTTTTTTTTTCATTTCACCCTGTTTTAAACATGAACTGACATTATGGTTACTTTGAAATTCATCATGGCCTGATTCTGTAACACTGATGCAGTTTCACAGAAGCATTTCAAGAAGCTGGGTTCTGTAGAAAGCTTCAGATCTCTGTGATTCTCAGAGATGTTTCGTCTCAAGTTAAATAACCTGCCTCCATTTGTCATACCTGTTATCTTTTGAGATCTTACATATAACATATGAAGGGCATTCGAGTCAAACCAGGACTTTTGATTGCGCAGAATAACAGAACACAGTTATGACAGTAAAACCCCTACATGTTTGGACTGTCTGCTTCATGGGCCTGGCCTCCAAGAAACTCTTAATGGCCCAAACATGTCGAAAGTGAGGTCTTGACTGTACTCAGAGTTGTGGCAATAATTTCCAGATGAGTCCCTGTAATGTGCAAGTGGTGTTTGTGCACAAAATCATTCACAGTTCCAACACACAGGCGTACCTCTCCTACAAGTTGGTGACAAGTTACACGTTGTTTTTTAGGAACCAGGCGATTGACTAACTAAATATTCCCGGGAACAACTGAGCCACCTCGGCTGGTTCAAGGATGCACAGCATCCTTCTTTTAAAATAAGAAAGGCATCATCACCATACTGTGCTTGAAGTCTTTTGTAAATGTTGTTCACCTCCATCGCTCTCTCTTTCTATAAATGTTGTGTGTTTAGACTGTGTAGAGCCAGGCAAAGAACCTGATAAGAACAATTCAATGCTAACAGGATATATTGTATAAGGAGTAAAATAGCTGTGGCTTGACCACCAAACCATTTCTACTATATTCATACACACCTAAAGAATAAATGTTTCCTAGCTGTAATCAAAAGGAGACTTCCATTTAAAAGCGATCATTAGAAAAGAACTGAAATACTCATTTGTATAAAATGTACCAAAACGCAACAGAAATCTCCTTTTTTAAATACAGCAAATGCAACCTAATCTTATACCAGTCTCCTAGAGATAGTTCGAAACTTCCCTTATAGTCTACAGATGTTTGCAAACTCGCCATCTGATTCCAGAAAAGTGTGAAAAGCAGATGCTGGAATATTCCTGTTCTCTCCATGACATCCCTGGAGGATTCCAGAATCTTCACTTAGGCTGCAGGAGTGATGTGTCATACGTTTATGGCATCAGCAACGTCCGTAAAGACTAGTCGACTCGCCACCTGAGCGCCTCCCTGACCCGCTGTCAGAGTCTGAGAATAAGAGAGAGAAGAGTTATGTATAGGGCAAGCTTGGACTTTTCACCTTGGAATTTGGTGTAGAAGAAATGATTAGGTCAGAGTTAAAGGATTGCTTTAGAGAAGATTTTACATTCCCATTCTTAATTAAAGAAGTGGGGGAATAAGTAAGAAAGAAATATCAAGTTCAAATTCAGATGATGACACAATGCGTAAAATCATGCAGATGATGAAAATAAAGTATGACTTGTTGTTGCCAGATTAAATGATTTGAGTATTTCAGAAACTGCTGATCTCCTGGTAATTTCACACATAACAGCCTCTAAAGTTTATACAAAACGTGCACAAAACAAAAATCCTGTGTGTGGAAGGTTTGTGGGATAAAAGAAAAATCCTTGTTGATGAGAGAGATCATAAGAGAATGACCAGACCTGCCTGTGCTTCAAAGAACGATGTAAAAAAGGTGGCAAGCAGAAAAATCATCACAAAAAGCACAAAACAATGAACCGTGGGGTGGATGAGCTACAACAACAGAGGACCATATCAGGTTTTACTTCTCTCATCCAAGATGTGGAATCTGAGGACCTGGAATGTGTTTTTTAGAAAATTTTACAGGCCTATTGTTGTAAAGAACAGCTCCCTTATTTAACAATTAATTATTAGTTTGAAATATAATTCACTCCATTATAGACTAGACCACACCCAGTTCCAATTTAATTACAATTACAGATGATACAAATCAATAAAGATACAGATACTGGCACTGTGTTACACCTCTAGTGTGTAGAGAGGAAAGTGGTTTTGAGCGTGTTCTCCCCAATACATATTCTATTATGTTGCAAAGACAATGGTTCCTGTGACCTAGAAGCTATAAATGAGCTACAAGAAAACAGCAACCTACATCTAAACATACTCATTATTTTTGTAATCTCTCTATAATCTATGATCATTTTAAATCCTATACTCTAACACTGCTTTCATTTCCCTACATTCTTAAAACATGCACAGTCAGGTATAAAGATCTGCTTCTTCTGGCTCCTAAAGGTTTTAATAAACTTAGGATAAGGATATTTAATCTAGAGTTTTTAAAAACAAAACAGTTTTCATGAAACCATGAATATCCATATCAGAAAAAAAACATCTATTAATTTCAAGTAAAGGATATATATCAATTTCCTATTAAATTCACCTTCTGAATTCCAGTGAATCAGAAGTTTACATACATATAGTCTCTCTTTAAACAGTCAGGAAGATGACAGAAATTTAGGTTCCATTGGGTTAAAGCAGTGGGTTAAAGCACTCGCCCTATCATCTGGGATCGCAGGTTTCTTATCCCGGTGATGCTGTTTTCCTCTCACAGCCGGAGGCACAGAGAGAGCTAAATTGGCCGAGCTCTCTCAGGGGGGAG
>JAQMYL010000036.1:23361275-23373196 GCA_030014365.1 Clarias pachynema
ACGTTGTTTCGTTTCACTGTGTACTAACTGTATATGGTTGAAATGACAATAAAGCCTTTGAACTTGAACTTGAACTTTGAACTTGAACTTGATCTTCTATACCGCTTATCCTGTATACAGGGTCACGAGAGCCTGGAGCCTATCCCAGGAGACTTTGGGAACAAGGCGTGCCACCACCAGATGTGAACACCATGGACAGGGTGCCAATCCCTCACAGGGCGCACACACACACTGTGGGCAATTTGGGAACTAATCTGCATGTATCCGGGGGAACCAGGGGGAACATGCAAACTCCACGCACACTGTATTTTTTTATATTTTCTTATTACTTTTAATTTGAACAAAGCTTTTTACACAACAAAATACAAATTAAAACAAACCCAATCCAAGTCAGCCCAAGTTTTAATTGTTTCCATAGCCTGTAGATGGCGTTCATTTGCTTTATTCAAAGGTAGGCTGGGGTGAATCGGGCACCCACATGTGGTAAAATCCTAATTCCTAGCACTCATCCCAAATAATCCTCTTATACTTCCCTGTTTACAAAACTCCATTTGAAAAGCACTGAAATTAACTGGCTGAAATTGAAAGCCTCAGAGATGTCTGATGTATATCTTATATAATATATATATATATTTGTTTTTTGTTGTTGTTGTTTTTTTCATGTGCACTACATTGTGATTGTAAGGTTTTCAGGGTACAAGGTGTTTCCTGTAAAGCAACTTTAATCCTGCTTTAAAAAGAACTTCTTTTTTTTTTCCTCAAAAGAGTTTTGGTAAAAAGCTTTGTAGATATTTAAGAATAGGATGAGAAATTTCTTAGAGTCAGTGACTCCAGATTATTGTTATATTGACCATCTTTATCCACATCTTTTGCCATTTGACTCAGCTCATCAGTCTCATCAGTCTCGCCAATTCTTGCGTCTTCACAAGATGCTCTGGAGTCAGTTTGCTTGCCTCAAACTAGAATATTTAGTGTAAAAAGGCTGTAATATCCGATTGATCGTCTTCATTATTGATTACACATAGGACACACAAATTGTAAGTGGTATGTAAAAAAATTAGTGACTCTGGTGATGGTAAGTGTAAAAACATCCACTGAAGTGAAGATATACGTATAAAAGGACAAACCAAATAAAATGCACATTAGAATATACACAATAACAGGCATTTCAGCTCCAGTATATACAATGTTCTTCAAAAAGATAAAAATTTTAGGCATATTGTGTAAGATATAAAAACAACAATGCTTACCATTTATCTTGTAGACTGATAGCTTCTGTGTTTGCTGAAGTACTGCTGAAGTCTTACAAACTTGTAGGCGATGTGCTATTAAATTGTCCCATGAGATTTTTATGTACACCATAAATGGTATCTAAAAACACTTCAGAAAGCATCTGCACTGTCCCCATTAGTGGAAACATGCCCAAGTATTTTCAAGTGTAAATTCTTGAGATAAATTAGGTTTAATCCTTATTATGTACTGGTCTTTGGTTCTAATTATTCTTTGGTAATTTGTGTTAAAGGTAATTTGATTAGTCTAGCAGAATAAAGCTGAGAAATTTTCCATCCCTCCTCAGGATTTAGTAACTTGTTGTCTATGTCAGTCTTAGCAGGTGGTTTAGGCTGCTCTCTCCCAAGCCAATGTTAGCTCGACAGTATACCAAATAAAGAGAGAAACGAATCATTAGGTTTCTATTTTCAGTTCATACCAACTGTGACCATCATTAGAAAGATTATTTCATCACATTAATTGTTTTGAAAAAGCTTCGTACTGGTAAGCAAAGATCATTAATGTGAATGTGCTCACTCTTTACTAACTTCCTAAGAAGCAACTGAGCTGTAAATTATCCCAATGGTTTACATTTATGTTCACATCATGTTAATATTTTGAGAAGTAAAACAAATAAACATTCTTTGAAAGTATTACTGTCAGATAAAAAAAACACACTCACGTCCTGGTATGAATTGGCCTGAGATGAATTCCCACCCAATGCCCAAACACCAGCCACTGGATGCAGTGCCGGTCCCTAGCCCAAATAAAATGGGATGGTTGCGTCAGGAAGGCCATCGAGTATAAAACTTTTGACGAGTTGTGTGTGGATCGGATGGTCCGTTATGGTGACACCTCGACGTGAGTAATCGAAGGACTAAACAACAATGTATGTCTTACTATTGCAACAACCTAAAATGTAATATAATTATTAATTTACTCTGGAAACTTTCGTTTCAATATGACCGCAAGTCTTAATGTGTCTCTGTGTGTAAGAGATGGATGCCCGTTATTGAATGCCGTGGTCTTCGGGCCCTCAGATGACACTGCATCACTTATCGACATGATTGTGTCATTGACATTACTAAATGTGCCCAGGGTTAGAGTTAGGTTGTGTCATCTTGTCCTGTGGGCTAAGGCTAATTTAAAATGAACTGTTTTAAAGTGGAAAAGTGTTCTATGGTCAGAAGAGGCCTTTTTTGAGACCTTCCAGCATGTGTTATCAGCATTCAGTTAAAACAAAGCACTCTGATGGTATGGAGGTGCATAAGTGCATACGGTATGGCAGCTTGCATGTTTTGGAAGGCACTATGAATGATGAAATGTATATAAAGGTTTTAGACAACGTCTGTTCTAGGGAAGGGCTTGTGTATTTCTGCAGGACAATGCAAAACCACATAGTGCAGCTGTTACAACAGCATGGCTTCATAGTAGTTGAGTCCGGGTGCTGAACTGGCCTGCCTGCAGTCCTGATCTTTGACCTATAGAGAACATTTGGTGTATCATTCAACAAAAAATATGTCAGAAATGCCACAAGCTCTGCAGCAAATGTCCCAACTTTTCAGAAATTCAGGTTTGTATATTAATATAATATTATTATCATATTATCACCATATTATTATCATAATATTACCATAATATTGTCATATATATCAATGTATATCCTACAGAAATAAACTATATAAACTATGTATAATAAAATATACAGTATATGTTTTTTTTCCCTGAAGTATATATATATATATATATATATATATATAAGAAAAACAGTATACGTACCTCTATAACAAAATGTATAAATGTGTTTTTTTGACATAAAAATCAAATTTAACTCATCATTCAATAACTTTCAGTTTATACCTTCAACCTCTTGAAACAATGACCTCATATGAAGACATGGCATTTTCCCCCAACTACATTGTCTATATACAGTATCTCTGTATAATCTTCATAGGAGGATCAGATCTCAGAAGGTTAAAATGGTTGTTTGTATTTAAATCAAGCACTTTCTTTCTTTAGTGAGAACCCTAAGCCTAGGAACACTGGGGTGGGAAGTGCACAGTGAGTACACCCTGGATGTGATGACAGGTTAACATCATCAGGTCACCCCACAGCGCACACAAAAAGACCAAGCTCAGGTTTAAAGCAGGGTACCCCGATGTGGTGTGGCAGCATTGCTGGTGCATTCTTTTTAGACTATTCAATTCCCAGGATATCTTCACATTTGACAAAACCAGTGGAACACAGATGTGATGATCTGCAATACTGTGAACTTTTGGAACTAGGCAGATAATGTAAACATGCTAACTATAACAGAGTTTGGGCTTTCTCTCTCTTTTTTAAGTGAGACCTGAATGTCCTTGTCATTTCTCCCAGCTACGTTGTCTATATATCCTAGTCTATATATCCAATATTAAATACTCCTTCTAACAATTTATTTTAAAAAATAGTCTGTTAATGCCCAACTTGGGAAATGAGAGGCCCATTACTCAAATTCAGCAAATAATGCAAATGATAAACTAATATGAATACAGATACAAACAGTAGGCAAGCTACTTTCTCTCTCTCTCTCTCTCTCTCTCTCTCTCTCTCTCTCTCTCTGTCTCTCTCTCTATCACACATTCTATTTGTTTTAAAGAAGGTTTGCCATAATGGTCTATTTCAGACTAGATCCATAGGAAGCAGCAAAAATCATGTTTATAGTTTGAGAAATGCAATAAATAAAAATTCTTGGAAAGTATTACTGGCATATTGGAAAAAAACACACACACACAAAACACTTACATCTCGCCATGCTAACAGAGTTGCTATTTCTGACACTCTTAGGGATGCAACCAAATATGAATACAAATTTGTGTTTCTCTAGCAAGATACATATAGATTTTTTTTCGTAGTTGTATGACCATGGTATTTATAAAATTCCATAAATAAAAAAAGAATAAATTGTATCCTGCTCACTCCTGTGTGTGAAAATAACACAGTAGTGTAAACATCGATTGATTGACTTTAAATCATGTAATTTAATGTTATATATAATTTTTGTATATAATTACACAATCAAAGCTCTTAAACCTGCTTTTTAATCCTGCTGTGTCATATTAGTTGCATTTATGAAATATAAAATATTAGAAAATAAAGACAGCAACCAATCGAAATTTATTAAATGCCACAGTGTGAGAATGGGTGACTTAGTGCATAAGGTTGCGGCAACTATAAGCTGAGGTGGTGCGAATGATAGAATGGATGTTACTGGAGAGTTAGGACTCAAAGAAATAACTATTTAGATACCAGCTTGTTTATTCAGAGGATTAAGGCTGGCTTGTAAATTGGTTTTGTAGGTTTGCTTAGCACAATCTCAGCTGATAGAAATTTATTGTGTCATTCATGTGTATTTAAAAATTTTTTGTTCGTGTTTGGATTTCCTCCTACTGGCAAAGAGAGCAAGCGATTGATCTGGTAGAGATCAATCTCAACTACAATGAGTCATCTACTCCCCAGTGTGGTGCCTGCCATAATCCAACGTTCGCGAAATTGAATTACCTAATGTCACTTCATTATGTGTCTATACAGCAAAGGTTTCTGGCATAAGCTTGGGCAGAAAGTTCTGCTTTTCCAACAGTCTGGACTCTTGGCTTCTCTCCTCATTTCGTTGGTTGTAATGCTAAGTTGTATTATCTTCTTATTATTATTCTTATTATTATTATTCTCCTAGACATGAGCCACAATTTTACATTTCTCCTTCTTTTTGGATGTAAACTCTTATTTTAATCTATTGGACAGCTGTACAGTACCTGAATACAAATAGCACTGACTTTTTGTGCACATGACAAATGAACGTGAAACTTTGAGTACTTCTGCTTTTGACTCTGAGAATTTCTTTCTGTTTTTGTGGCTGTTTAGTACCCATTTTGTGCTTACTCTTCTGGAAGTTTTGCCTTTTGTGGAGTTTTGAAGGCATTACTCAATGCAAATCAGTTGTGATGCGCACATGCCCAATAATTTACTGGTGATTTATCAACATACATCTGTGAATATATAGAAAATCACCATTTACAAAATTCACTCAATACCTGTATGGTTTGGCTTACAGAAACATTTACACTGCTTTATTTTACACCATTTTTGAGCCATCAAGCTCATGATCGTCTTTGATCGTCGAAACAACAAGGAAATGTTGTTTCATCCAGGTCTGAATAGCCTCAAGCCAGAGGTCTAAGGGCTACTGTTGTTGAGGTAGGACAAGGAGCAGTTGTGGTCCTGTCGAAAACCAGATTGGATCTCCTCAAAAAGTTGTTCTAGAAGCTACATAGTAACTACATTTTCCAAAACCTACAAGAGAAATAACAAATGATGGAGACTGGCTGGATGAATGATGAAAGCATGGTTAGACAAGACTTCTGCACTTGCGCAACCCACAGCACCCAAATGATCCAATGTCCTGGTGCACATAAGCATAAGCACATGATGCTTTTTGTAAAGTGCACCAGTTCTTCCTGGAACAAAGCACCACCACACAATGATGCTAACACCTCCATGCTTCACAGTTAGGATGGTGTACTTTGGCTTGCAAGACTCCTCTTTTTCTTCCAGACAACAATTGCCATTATGGCCAAAAAAATGCAAGATTGTTGTTACCATAGTTTGACTTTTTTTTTTTTTAACTGTTTTGTATCAGTGCCTTGAACCTTGCTGAGCAGCCTTTCAGGTTATGTCTATATCAGTCTTGTTGTACTGTGGATATAGGGACTTTTGTACCTGTTTCCTCCATTGTCTTCACAAAGTTTGCTGTTGGTGGTGTTCTGGGATTGATTTGTACTTTTAATACCAAAGCAGGTTCATCTCTAAGAGACAGGGGGCGACTCTTTCCTGAGGGGTTTAACAGCTATGTGGTCCCATGGCGTTTTATTGTTTGTAGATAATCGTGGTACCTTCAGGCATTTGGATATTTGGGTATTGCTCCGAAGGATTTCCCAAACTTCTAGAGGTCTACATTTTTTTTCTGAGATCTTTCCTGATTTCGTATTTATTTTCCCATGATAACAAACAAAGAGGCACTAAGAATGTCGATCTTAGAATACACCCACAGATATGATGTCAAAGACATGACATCATTTCTTGGAATTTTCCAAGCGGTTTAAGGACCCAGAGTGTATATAAATTCCAATGCTTTTTAAATGATTTTGAAGTTGAGGTTTTCATTTCCTTACTTAACTGTTAGTTGTGCTATCACTGTGCTTCTTTTTAGAAATAATGCTTGGAATTCCAACCAAATTATTGAAAGCTTAAAATTATTTAAATATGTCTAGAAATAGGTCTCATAGCTAAAATTTAACTACAGATTATTTAGAATCTTAAATTTTTATATTGTTTCTAGGGCACAGTGTTAGATTTACGTAAAAAAAAAAAAAAAAAAAGAGAGAGAAAAAACACCCAATTGGAGCACTATTGGAGCAGATAAATCTACAATAAATCTACAAGACAATGTGATTTTACTTAAAGACAAATGTACAATTGTTTTCTTTACATATGGACGGAATTTAGGTTTATGGAAGGTGTCTTGGGTGGCATTCTGGACAACAGACTTTGTCCTTGGGGCATAATGGCTCAGTGCTTGGCACTGCTGACTTGCCTCTTCAGGGTTAGGAGTTGGAATCTGGCCTGTTGGCACCCCATCTAGGGTATCCCTGACCTTGTGCCCTGAGCACTTGGTATAAGCTTCAGGCCCTCCACTATTCTACACAGGAAAAGAAGTTTGGAAAAAACGAATCACAGATTTCTGTGATTAGTGATTCTGTGATTCACTAGAAGTACTAGTGCTGGTGTTTTGGTATTTCTGTCAGTACTGGTTGTGTTGTTTCAGTATTTATATCATTACTAAATGTATTGTTTCAGTATTTCTATCAGTACTGGTGCTGGTGTTTTAATAATTGATCATAGTGATTTAGAATGTCTATCAACAGATTTTCAGTATTTCTATGGGTACTAGTGGTAGTGTTTCAGTATTTCTATTTCTATTGTGTTGTTTTAATATTCCTATCAGTACTTGCAGTGGTATTTCAGTTTTTTATCATTATTGGTGGTGGTGCTTCAGTTTTTTGCATCACTACCAGTTGTGTTTTAGTATTTTTGTCAGTTCTGCAGTAGTGTTTCAATATTTCTATCATTTAAAAAAATATTTCTGTCAGCATTGCAGTAGCGTTTCAGTATTTTTATCTGTACTAATGGCACTTTTTCATTGTTTTAGTCAGTACTGGTGGACATATTTCAATATTTCTATCAGTGGTGTGGTTTTAGTATTTAGATACATTTTAGTATCCCAGTCACTGGATGTAGTGCTAGTCCCAAGCACAGATAAAATGAGGGTTGCTTCAGGAGAAGCACCCGGCATAAAAACCTGTGCCAAGCTGTTGTGCGGGTCGGATGGTCCGTTGTGGTGACCCCTCAACGAGAGCAGCCAAAAGACTAAAAACTTTTGTTATTATAGTTAGTTTCAGTTTTTAATAAGTATAGTTTCAGTTTAATGAGTACTGGCTATAGTCTTTCAACATTTTTTTTGGTTGATGGTGCTTAAGTGTTTTAGCATCACTGCCAGTTGTGTTTTAGTATTTTTGTCAGTTCTGCAGGTTGTTTCATTATTTGTTGTAAGTACCTGTGGTTTTGTTTCAGTATTTCTGTCAGCATTGAAGTAGTTTCTATTAGTATTCATCTGCGCTTTTTCAATATTTCAGTCAATACTAGTGGTTGTATTTCAGTATTTCTTTGAGTACTGAAGGTATAGCTTGAGAGAGTGCCACTGTTTGTGTATGTGTGCGCGCGTGTGTGTCGGTGTATGACTGTATACGTGAGTGTGCGGGGTTTCCCGAGTCGGACTGCAGGGTCACCGCGCCCATCTCTGTTCTCTGATGGCCGGATGAGAAGTGCAACTGGAGAAAAGTGTTCCTTGAAGGAAAAGCAACGGGAAGTGGCGGCCGTCGGACTCGCATTCTGAATCAAATTTGTCCCACGGACCTAAATGAGAAAAAAACCGACGCCGCATTTGAGATATCTGGTTGAGAGTTTTCCCAACGCCGCGTTTAATCCTCGCCTTCTGCATCGAATTATTTGAAAGCTGAACTCGTTAGTGAAGCGCCGCTCCTCCGACTGAGGCTAGTTAGCTTAGCGAGCTAGCTCGTTCTTGTTCGTTGATGCGTGGATTTGACAGAAACACGGTGTTTTCTTTCGGTCAATGCCATATAAAGCACGGCCAACTACGACTGAATACAGGTATGTCATTGATTTGGGTTTAATGTTAACTAAGGAGCTGAAATGTCATTCGGCGCGGTGTATTTTAGCAGTCTTAATGACTGGCTTGTAGTGAACGGGGGTGGGGTGATGTGAGCAGTTAGCTAACCGAGCAGTTTACATACAGGCAAAAACGGCAGGGAAATGAGCGACCGCTGCCTACATAACTGCAAACCTACTGTGCTTCACACTAACAGTGGTTTTCTTCAAGCTGAACATTTTAATTTAAACGTTTTATGCAAACCAAATGCCCATAAATTTGATCGCAAGAGACACCGAGCAGTTTTTAGAAACGAAGGTTTCAGGCCTTTGACTTTAATCCACGGCCAAGCCGACCGCTCTTAGCGTGTTTTTTTTTTATATATCACTTAACTTCTGAAGAAGATTGCTTATGAACAAATATGCACAACTTGTGCACCACGTTGTGAGGTTGTGTTATGAATATAAACATTATCTAACCTGTTACATCTCGCCTTACCTATAATAATTTGAAGCAGGTTTAGCTCCCTAGCCTTGATACTGTCGTAGCTTGGAAGACGGCTAGCAAACGTCATAGATATATATATACTGAGCAAACGTTAGCTAATTAGCTATTGTAGCTGGCTAAGAAAGCTAACTCAGCTGGCATATATTCACCTCATGTTTTATTTCATCCAAGCTAGGTTTACTTATGGTTAAAGTTGCAAAACTAATTGATATGAACATTATCTGGATGTATTTGTGTAGCGGTCTGGGTCTGGCGGGCTTAGTTCCCGGAGTTAGCGGATTAGCGGTCAAAATCCACCAGGGTCGCCTTTTTACTGGTTGACTTTTTATTAAAATAGCGATTTCACTTAAAATAGATGGTCAGTGCATAAAAATGCACCACTTCGTTGAATCTGACAGCCATTAGTCTCTGAATCATTGTATTGGTGTTTGAGCCGATTAGCTGTAGCCGTGTAAGCGGTAAGAGTGTGAAACGCGGCTCTCTTGCTTTAACGAGTTAATCGGATCGGGTGGATCTTTGAGGTAAAAGGCCTCCTTGTGAAAACAGTTAAGATACAAACCACCGGTATAATTTCCGATTCCCCTGTGATTGCTTTAACGTTATCTGAACACTTCTCATGACCACCATGTTGGACCAGACACGGCCTTTTCATCCCGATAGTCATTACATTTGGAGGAAATCTGGTGCTGTTAAATTGACCTGACTGTGATGGTCGGTGTATTAAACAGGAGCAGTCCGGCTCTCTGTCGAGCCAGACGTTAAAATGAATGAAAATGCTCATAATTTGAACGACATTTTCCATCCACGCCTCATTATCCACTGTATTTCAGAACGAATAAACCCCCCAGTGGTGAATAAATGAGAGAAACGAGAGGCTTGGCGGCTCTAGAGACCAAGAAGCGGCTGCGAACAAGATGGCGTTTGGAGCTTTTTCTCCTCAGCTTCCCTTCTCCGAGATATTAGCACGCCAACGATTTAGCCCACAGAAGGGGTCTCTACCGGCCCTCACACCGCTTTGGCTTGTTTATTGTTAAATATTCGCATCAGTGGGACGTTATTTTCAACATAATCCCCTAATTGTTTATGTAACCACTGAACAAATCGCCTTTTCAGGAGTCTTCACCTCATTTATAAGTCAGAATATATCAGACCAGGCGTACATTTCACATTCATTTGCACATCTAAAGTTTTTAAATAGGTGTGCTTAGAGATGTAGACCGGTTTGTAAGTGATTTCCTTTGCTTATTAAAACGGAAAATCGGCCCCCCCCCCCCGCCCCCCAATCTTTCTAATGCATACTCATTGATTTTACACATCAGTTCCTGCTGCTTGTGGCCTCAGTCTGTCTGCACCATCATCTCTACATTTACACATACTCTTCTGCTGGAAATCTAACGTTTCTGGCATTAATGCATATTTTTATATGCTTTACTTAAACCCCTGCTGTATCACCCACTGGCTGAGCTCTATAGATAGTCCCCCTACTTATAAAAATCTACAGTGTTGAACATGTATTAAATACAATCTAACAAAATCATCTGACAAAATCATCTAGTACAAAGCCCATTTTATAATAGTGTTGAAAAGGTCATGTAGTTTATTGATAGCAGGACTGAAAATGAAAAACAGGATGGTTGTATGGGGTGAAATCCTTATGCATGAGCATATGAAGGAAAACTTGGGAGGTAGGCAGAGCTTCAGCTGAGCACCTCAGCAACTTCAGCCTTTCAGCAACCTTAAAAACCCCTCAGCAGGAACATCAGGGAACAGGGCTTTTGTAAAATCATACCTTTCGCCGTCGGAGATGATGGGATGTGAAAACACGACGCCGTGTCTAAAAAATGCTTGCTACAGTACACTGTAGAGTATCGGTTCTTTATCCTCTTGATCGCACAGATAGATGGGTGCTGCGGCTTTCTCTTCCTACCTAGCAACGAGATAGAAAAAAATTTAAATCGCTTAAAAAAACAAAAAAAAAAACTTTTGTTTATGCTGCCAGTGAATTATTTGGCAGGTATGTCTAGAATTGTAACAAAATCTAAAAACAATAATGTATAAACAGGATGTTTATAAAATCGTGATTTAAGAATCGCAATACAAATCACATCGGCACCTGAGTATCGTAGCATATCGTATTGGGAGGTCCATGGGGATTCCTGTTTCTTATTCCTTCTAAATGTGTCTCAATTTTTTGACTTTACGAAGGTGCAGAAACTAAAGTCGGATCATTGTAATAGTGAAAAAATGCTTAAATACCACTTATACTGTCATTGTGTCTGACATTATCTGGGTCTTAAACTAAACATGAAGGCAATGGCACTGCAGTTAGATAGGTCTGAATTTGAAATAGCCAACACTGTCTCTTTAAATATTTTGACGTTTCATTTAAATTATTATAGACAGCCTGTCTGGTTAAAATTTTAAGAATATCGGGTTGACTGTCAGTGCAGTTTCTCTGAATTTTGTCACCTACAGCATAATTCCTTTACGTGTAAATGCATCCTGATTAATATACACATTTAATATAGCTTTCTTGGCCTCTCAGGCGGAACTCACTATTTTTTTTATACAGCCTACGTATTAATGCATCCTGAGGGAAGGGAATTGCTAAAATTATTTAACTTTTTTGAGGAGGAAAGAGATTACTTGTATTTATCAGAGTTGATCTGTTTACTTAAAACTGTTTTATATCTTAAGTGAATCATTTTCTGCTGTAATGCTTTTGAGGAAATTAGATGAGATGTGCATTGGTGTTTATTGCAACTTTAGTGGTTGTTCCGATACCATTTTTCCCCTCCCGATACCGATTCCGATACTTGGGCTCAGGGTATCGGCCGATATCGAGTAATGATCCGATACCTGGGTGTGTATCTGTATATACAGC
>JAQMYL010000036.1:23378550-23390038 GCA_030014365.1 Clarias pachynema
CTCCCGCACCTCGTCTTCCATCTTCACTTTCATTTCTTTGTTTTTGTTGTGACTGGCAGCGGAATTGCACGCAACATGCATGGATTTTTAATTTAATGTTGTTTTTAATGACCCGCCCCAACCTGCCCCGCAAATAAAGTGACAATTTCTTTACCCGCCCCAACCCGACCCGCGGGTTACCAGACGACCCGCATGAAAGACGCGGGTTATCCCTCCAGAATGAAATATCAAACAGAGAGAGAAAAAGAAAAAAAAAAGAGAAAAGAAAAATTGTCTACGGTTTTACGGTTTGTTTACGGTTTTTAGTGATGTCACTAATATATACATATACACGTGTGCGTGTCTGTGTCTATACGTATGTGTGTATGTGGCATACCATCTATAGACCATGTGCAGACCACTAGGGCCTTTGCTGGATTAAAACCGTAGACAATTTTTCTTTTCTCTTTTTTTTTTCTTTTTCTCTCTGTTTGATATTTCATTCTGGAGGGATAATTATTTGGGATGATGCATTACACCATAACCTACCAATCAAAAATATAAAAACGTTGTAATGTTTTGCTTCATCAAGCTAGCACGAGACGGTCTGCTCTTTGTTTATGGCTTACCATTATGTGGGCTGTATTTGCACACACAAAAAGCAGGAACACCTCTATAACCCCCCACCACCACGGAATACTTTTGGGTAATACAGGCAGACCACATGTTGCTCCATCCATAAATATGTAATTTGACATCCATGTGTATGTAATTTAAGCTTTAGCATGAGTACTAATATTTACTGTTTTTTTTTTTTTTTCCTTAATTTGAGAGGATGGGTTTTCAGCACTGCCAAAGTGGCATTTTATCAGTGTGATCTGGCAACCCTATTTGAGGAAATTGTTCATTCAATAGAACATAAGTGACAGGAACAATATTTGTGTTTCTGCATTTTTTCTTTCTGATTAATCAGCAATCCTGGAGGCATATTCTGCATTTGTAGTTTTAAACAGCAGAAGAGTGCAGGCTGACCTTTACAGCTGATTAAGAAGGCCAAAATATTTTCCAGGAACTTCACCCAACATTACCCCAAACATGCACAAAAAGAATGTATGTATTCGACAAGAGAGAACCAGTTGGATGAAATGTTTGACTGACATTTTCTTTTTGAAAGGATTAACAAAAGGTTTACACCACACTTCTCATTTTGGATTGAAGAGTCCTGTCCTGCCAGTCTCTTGCGATCGTAGGAGTTACATGAATAATAAACAAAATAAAAAAGTATTATTCCTATTATTCGAGCTATTGTTCCAATTGTGTTGTGTTAATTTTGAATTGTCTCATGTTGCCCTTAAAATTACCTTCACCAGACTTGTCCCATTCAAAACTAGGCTGTAGTGCTGTTGCGCTCCTGTAGTAACTCAGGTGGAAGCAGGCTGACGTACCTCTAGGCCACTTGCTGTAGCCGTCACAGTCCTTCAGTCAGCTGATTGTGATCAGGAGCTTGCTAAAAGGATGAGAACCGGTAACAAACAGGATGCTACGGAATGCTGTGGAAGATACAAGCTGTGCTGCTGTTTACTAAAGTGCCTTTCCTTGGTCAGAGAATCTAAAATTGACAGTCATTACGCGGTGTTGACAATAAGGCCTGTATATTAAAAGCTTTTTAAAAAAAATTTTTTTTTTTACATCTGTCACTATGGTAGATTCAGTTTTGTAATTTTTTAAAAATCTGTTTATGTAGTGAGTGAAAGAAATCGGGGAAGGGACTGACAGTGACTTCAGTCATGTAAGAGGCAAAAGAGGTTGACTTTTTTTTTTTTCTCTCTTGCTCAATCGGAAGGGCATTTTTTTCCCTCTCCTTTATATTATTACTCAGTTGTGAAGCTGCTTAAGTTGAAGAGAGCAGTTCATACGTAATGGAATTTTCACACTTGATTACGTCACCATCAGTATGTGTATTTGTCGGTCAGTTAGACTTTCAGTAATCACATGTGATGTGCTCATTGTTTTGGCTAGCTAGCCCAAGCTAACAACTTCTCACTTTCATGTAGCTTCAGAAAACGCCAGCCCTCGAGATTATAGTAACTCTTTCCTATTTAATTAAAATATGTCTTAGCTAGCAACTTAACACTAGGCCTCTAGTTCAGGAATTTGTGGTGTTTTACTGCAGCGGTAAACTACAGTTCATTTTAAAACCAGGGTCTTTGAATGTGCAGAATAACAACACAGTAATGAGCGCAAAACTTCCTATTTCTCTATATAATCCCCTGCTATACTACGGCACTAATTTCAGTGTTTCACTAGAGCTTAGATACCATGAGGTTGAAAGTTTTCTCAGTACCCCAGAGCCATGACTGGACTGTCTGCTTCACGTCTGATAGCACTGGCTCCTAGGAGCTGTTTTAATGGCCCTAACGTGGAATAGCAGCGGTGAAGCTGTCACTGTATGGGGAATGAGGCAATAACTCCCAGCTAAGTTCCTGTAATGTGCAAGTGGTGTTGGTTAATGATTGTGTGTACATTTCCCCACAGACAGATGTCTCTTGTTCAAGTTAGTTACAAGTTGTCTTTTAAGGATCAGACGTTCCACTCGCTTGACTACTGCAGTGTGCTCCGAGCCACCTCATCCGGCATCATTATTTACGGATACACGATCTACTTTAAAGTGTTTGGATGATTAAAAATTTTTGTTTGATTCAAATTGTCTCATAACTGCGCTGTGCTCGAAGTCCACGGTCAATGTCAATTGGTTTTATGTCTTAATTCGCGAGAAAATTCCCAGTTTGACTCGAACACCTCCCTCGTAACCTCTCAATCACCAGTTACCGTGTTAACATTAGCAAGAGAATTTATTTCTGAATTACAAAGGCTCACCGTGCCCCGTACCTTGTAGTCATATTCGGGAAAAGTGTGTAAAATGTGTTTGTGATGTGATATTATTTATTGATGATGTAATGCTGCCTTCTGAACTCTTACCCATACTGTATTACATACAGTAGCTGAGGTGCAACCTGGCTTTTGGGGTTTTAAAAACGCAGATATGTTACTTCTGCAACACTGAGCAAAAGAACCCTTTATTTCTTGCAAGCAGCCAAATTCCTTTCTTTGTACATCTCTGCTCTGAGTCCCAGCTCCTGGAATTGAGGGGAAAAATCTCTGGTCTCTTAGACAAAACACCTTGTACTTCTTTGTAAAGAGGATGATAATCACGTGCATTAAAGCGTAGTCCGTTAACTTTGTAGGCAGTCTGAACACAGGCCTGAGCAGCACATTGCAGTCATCACTTGCCCAGCGGCCTAGCTAAAGTATTTCAATTGTCCACCCTTATTTGTGTTGGGCATCATGAAGTAGTAAATGCTTTATAATTATCATGATTAAGCCGATATGACTTGTTTGACTTTCCCTGAGTGGTGTTGGAGGTAGTTTTTGTTTTAGTAAAAGCACAGAAATCATTTGTATTGAAAACAGAAAACAAATAATTTGTGTAAACTTTTTCATCGTTCTTTATTATGCACATAATCCTTGACTTTAAAATGTGCCAAGGATAAATGATTTATTAAAAAAAAAAGATTATTTTTAAAATCATATCAGAAATGATTTACATGGCATGAAAATTCATCCAGGCTTATTGACAGAGCATTTCCAACACAGCGTATTTTGTGTATTTTACGAAAAGAAAAAGAAAAAGCCTGTGTGCGAGTTATGTATGCAAAATGTTTTGTTCAAATTCTTTTCAAACTTCTATACCATGGTGGATTCTGGTCCATGAACCGATTTTGCTAAGGAGTCAGGTGTTGCGGTATCCC
Source organism: Clarias pachynema (assembly GCA_030014365.1). Lineage (NCBI taxonomy): Eukaryota > Metazoa > Chordata > Actinopteri > Siluriformes > Clariidae > Clarias > Clarias pachynema. Next base: position 23,382,339 of record JAQMYL010000036.1, read on the forward strand.
ACAGTTCACCTGTAACTCTGCATGTAATTTCTTTGTGTTCCAGATCCGCGTGTGTCCCGGCAGTAGGAGCGAGGAAGAGCTTTAGAAGAAGAAAATGAGTGAACTGGATCAGTTACGTCAGGAGGCTGAGCAGCTGAAAAACCAGATCAGAGTAAGAGCCACCTCCTCACATACACTTTCTCTCTTGTGTGCACGTACACACTCGTGCTGTTTCAGTGACTCACAGCAAGCAGCAGTAAGATGCTGTTCAGGAGCATTGTGCATGCTTGACTGTACTTCTGATAAAGATTTCAGTTAACATGAGAGCAGGAAACGAGTTTGTTGAGCACACAGGCAGCTAGTTTCCTGTCGCCGGGTACCATTATACATCAAAGTCTTAAGTCATATTATAATCAATTTTTTTTATGCTTTCTTTACAATACAGTCCTTCATTAAATTTGCAGAATACTCCCAAATTAAAGTGACATTTGTTAATCAGTTACTAACTTTTTTTATTTATTTAAATCAAAGAGTTTGATCACCTGACTGCATTTAGAGAATGGAAAGAGGACAGGATTGGAGTCTGCGTTACATAATGGCGACACCCAGTGTTTAAACTAGGAACTTCAGTAGTAGTTTAAAATATTAATTTATTTTTTAAATCTCTTGTAAAAACAGCAATTTGTGAAATGTTGGTGTGCTCCAAAGGATCCAGGTGCTATTGTCTTGGTACCACCATACCCACAGTTTTTGAATATTGGATTTATAGTCAGTAGTTTTACGTCTAGATTTTTTCTGAGATCTTGACTCTTTTAAAAAAAAAATTTTATGAATATCGAAAGGCTATAACATTAGCAAACTCGAAATGTAGGTAAAGCAAAAGCTGTGTTCTTTATACACAACTGGTGCAGAGATGTTGCATTATAGTTATCCGAATTTTGCAAAAGAAACGAACAGTAACTTCCGAGCTGAGCACAAGGCTGGTGTATATCATACATGCACCAAAAAAAAAACTCACTCATGTGTAAGTGCTGTTGAGGGAAGCTGCAATGAACACAAATCCCTAACATTTTAAATCTTAAGGAAAGGATGGCATGTTGTCTTTTTCCTTTGAAGTATAACATGCATTGAGAGAAAGCAGAAAAAAAACTTGTAAAATGCAGTAACTTTAATTGTTGCAACATATGTTGTAATAAGATAATTACATGTATAGATATATTTTGTTGATTCTGAAGGAAATAAAAAAAAAATTGAGCTCAAGCTTTCACATAAGAACATTTTAAAGACAATATAAACCTCCTGAGCCTTTTATTAGGAATATTTAATAATGACTACGGCCTCCCTTTTGCTCTCAAAACAGCTTTGGCTTTTTCATGACATGGATTCAGCATGATGTTAAATTTTCCTTTGAGCTTTGGTCCAAGGTGACGATTGCATCATGCAGATTGTTCAGTTCCACATGCATGATGTGGCTCCCATTCTTCCAAAAATGTTCTGTGTGATTCAGATCCAGTAACCGAGAATGTTGAACATTTTTATTATAAATGTATGTTTTTTTATTTGCTCCATTCTTGAGGTAGTTGTAAATGAAAATTCACAAGAGATCAGCAGTTATAAAAAAAAAAAAAAAAAAAAAAAATTGTACCAGCCCATTCAATCATACGACAACAAAAATAAGAGATTTTATCCTCATTCTGATGTTTAATACAAACAATCTGAAGCTGCCGGCCTTCATCTGCATGATTTTACTCCCTGCACTACGGTCACGTTATCGACTGATTAGGTAGTTTATGAGAAGTTGGGTGTCAAGTTGCTCTCATTAAAGTGATCCGTGAGTGCAAATCATCACTGTGAAATTAGGCCACGTTTTACAATTGCACGGATCGTTATGGTGAGTGAAATTGTTTTTGTGTATTGAAGGCGTCCTCAATTTGCCTAGCTGACTCGGGTACTCGGGTTGTTCCTGTTAGTCGTGAAAGTATACTTTACCGAGAAATATTTTCATATTGTAACTAAGGATTTGCATAGTTTAAGCAGTACTGTTTGAATGGCTGTCTTGTGTTTACTGAAACTGCTTGCTGTTTCACATGACATGTTGCATAAACACAAAGTGTTACATTTATGCAATAATGCAAAGCTTTAATGCAACGCTCTCTGTGCTTTCTAAGGATATGTTTTGAGCATTTATTATTTTAATTCGATCAGTTAATAGCAAATGTTTAAATGTCCTACACACATTTATTTATATAAAAAAATATATATTTTAAGTTATGTTCTGTTGCAATGCCTTTTTTTATTATTTAACTAAACACCAGTTCTCACTGTTCCAGACTAAACATAAGGAGCCTATTGCTTCTAAAGACTTATTATTTAATAAAAGTTTTAGGAGCCCTACTGTACTATCATGTGTGCTCCTGTACACTCATGCCACACAGCGGAGGGGAGAGAGAGAGAGAGAGAGAAAGTCTATAACAGGATTAAAGATCACTGCATTTTTTGTGGGGGACGGTCACTTGTCTGGATAAAACTAGTCTCCAAATAAAAACATGATGTGCATTTATTTCCACCTCGCTGTGATTTAAAATTCATGTTTTTGCTTGTCAGGATGCGAGGAAAGCCTGCGCAGATGCTACACTTTCACAGATAACAGCCAACATCGACCCTGTGGGGCGAATCCAGATGCGCACAAGGCGAACACTGAGGGGACATCTGGCCAAGATCTACGCTATGCACTGGGGCTCCGACTCCAGGTGGGCAATTTTAGCAACGAGTATTGCTTCTTTTTATTAGTGTTTTATGTAGGCAAGCATGAGTCCATACAGGTTGGACTTCAGGATACAGGTTTTAAGTTATAGTTTGAGGATTATTATAATTTTATGTTCCTTAATATGCCTTTTACTTGATTCAACTGATGCCATCAAATAGCACCTCTTGTTGTTTTGTTTTTATGAAGAGTCTTCGTGTGTCTTGGACCCTGGTAGTTGATTTAATTTTTTTTCTCTTGCACGATCTGAACTTCACTATAAAAACAAAATTGACAAATACTTCTTTATTTATGATAATGATGCTTAGAACACATGGTGTATCACTTTACACTCATAAATGTTTGAGTTAAGATGATGTTTGTTTGTAGATGCTATGACTAAGCAAACGTTATTACCATTTAAGTAAGGGCTATGCTGCAGGAATTTTTAGAGATGCTCAATTATATGAGCTGCTCTCAAGTTACAGAAGTTGTGCAACCAGCATTACGTAGTAAAGATCACATTACTATATAAAATGACCGTCATGCTGTTTTTCCTCATGTAGGCTGCTGGTCAGTGCATCCCAGGATGGAAAACTCATTATTTGGGACAGTTATACTACAAATAAGGTAGGCCAGCAGTAGCAGCATATTGAAAGAACAAGTATCAAAGTTTGTTCTAATGCCTTTTCCTGGATGTTTTACTACACACAATAACTGGACGTTTGTTTCAGGTCCATGCTATCCCACTGCGCTCATCCTGGGTGATGACATGTGCCTACGCTCCCTCAGGGAACTACGTGGCCTGTGGAGGCCTAGATAACATTTGCTCCATCTACAGCCTGAAGACTCGCGAAGGCAACGTGCGAGTCAGCCGTGAACTGGCTGGACACACAGGTTGTGGATATGACACACACACACATGCACATGCTTGCGCCTTTTTTCGGGGAGGGCCACGAATGTTCACTTGTACATACTTCTGTCCATCGAGTAGCTGTGCTACAATGCCATAGTTTAGCGATTTTAGTTTGTTTTTTGAGGGACCGCTGTCTCTGCAAAGTCTAGCTCCTTAATCCAATTATAAAACTCCGGCTAACAACCATTTTGTGTGTTTATCTGAGGTCATCGATAAACAAGCATGGTTTACACCATTGTTATTGTTAACAGATGTTTTATAACTATTTATAGACTATAAATAGATTGTTTATTTTAAAAGATATCCTGACTTTGCATTCCTCTGGGGTTTCAGGATATCTGTCCTGCTGCCGCTTTCTTGATGACAACCAGATTGTCACAAGTTCTGGTGACACCACCTGGTGAGATTTTTGTCATTTTATATATTTATAAAATCATGCATACTGATGGGTGTATCTTATCTGTTAAGTTCTGGTCAGTTGTATCCTTCAGGGTTAAAAAGGGGGAAAAAACAGATGGTCTGTAATGCTTGAATATAATGCACAATTTATTTATTTAAATTGAAGTAAATGATTATTCCAGCAGCTTTGCAAAACTTTAAGCTCAGCGGAGCACTTATCTTCGCCAACGCATTTTGGATATATACATTCTCATAATGCTGTAAATCTTTAACATCACTTCATCACTTTGTATAGCATTGCTTTATTTAAAGAATGTATGTGTGTCTGCAGTGCTCTCTGGGATATAGAGACCGGTCAGCAGACAACCACTTTCACAGGTCACACTGGAGATGTAATGAGCCTGTCCCTGGCTCCGGATTCGAGAACCTTTGTGTCTGGAGCGTGCGATGCTTCGGCCAAGCTGTGGGACGTGCGCGAGGGCATGTGCAGACAGACCTTTACTGGCCATGAGTCTGACATTAATGCCATTTGTGTGAGTAGCACTGCAGCTCAACTTTTGACACTTGTATTTTACAAATAGCTAACAGTTAAGTGTGATTGGGCATTTAAATCCTCACTTTTAACGTATACACCGTCTGTCCCTCTCTAGTTCTTCCCTAATGGCAACGCATTTGCCACTGGCTCCGATGATGCCACTTGCCGGCTATTTGACCTGCGCGCAGATCAGGAGCTGATGGTTTACTCCCACGACAACATCATTTGTGGCATCACCTCAGTGGCTTTCTCCAAGAGCGGCCGTCTGCTGCTCGCCGGTTACGATGACTTCAACTGCAACGTTTGGGACAGCCTGAAGGCCGATCGTGCAGGTGAAACAGACACAGGAACTCACACTATTTGAACGGGTGCAGAATAACAGCACCGCCATAAATACAAACCTGCATCTCAAGCAACATCGGCACCTTTATTAAAGGGTAGTTTTTGTTTATCCTACAGGATTTTATTGTATTCCAGTGCCGTAGCTTCACTACATACCCATGCAAATTTGTGCAACGGAATAGTGGAGGATTTATAACCCAGACCCTTCTAATTAGAATGATGTCATCATCATCATCATCATCATGTGTTGTTTTGTTGCAGGTGTGTTGGCTGGCCATGACAACCGTGTGAGCTGTCTCGGTGTGACTGATGATGGCATGGCTGTTGCTACAGGGTCCTGGGACAGCTTCCTCAAGATCTGGAACTGATCTCAGAAGGTGCTTTCAACACAACATGTCCGACACAGTAAGCCACGGATTCTTTTACCTTTAAATATAAACATACAAGATGATTATCACAGATGCATGTAGACGATTACAAATGTAAATAATTAAAATTTTATTAAATCTTGTTTTTCAAACTTCCTTTTTGTGTCATTTAAATTTTTATTTTTTTTGCAGTGATTGCAAATGATTTCTAAAAAAACTGGCAAAATGTCAGGAAATATGGTAGAAAAAGGAAGTGGTTATTTTAGTCAGTATTAAAAAAAATATATATCAGGATGTTGGGTGAACTTAGGCCACATATTTCCTCTAAATATAAACTCCATTTGCCTAAGATAAATAAATAAGAATAAATTAAATTAAATGATTCTCCCTCTTTTTTTTTTTTTTTTTTACTGCTTTAAGTTCTAGTGAGGAGTTGTTGGATGTTGGATATCCATAATTAAACATGTATATCTATTGTTTAATTGTATTTGTTTCATGTATTTTTGCTAACCAACAGAAAGCAGTCATGTTTCATTATGAACAATTCAGTAACGTTTTATTATAGCACCCTTGTTATTAAGCTGTCTGCATCTGGTCATTAATTCGTCTTCTCTCTGTTTCTCCTTTAGATGTCATTTGAACTCCAAAGTTGACTGGAAGACCATTCCAACTTTAGAATGTTAAATATCACAGCATCGTCAACGACAACAAAACTGACTCAGACACCACCACGAAAAGAAAAGAAAAAAAAAACTTCTAAGGAAAACCAATGCCTTTCCTACACAAAGAAGAGCACAATTTGTTCTATCACCCACCTTAAAAAAAAAAAAAAAAAAGAAGAAGAATTCCTGTGGTATCAAAAGAATAACTTTGTGCATTCCCTTTCAGACCATTCTGTGTCAGCCTGACAAACACTATCATCCCATGCTAATGTACTGTGTGTCTAGAAAGCAAATGTTGGAGTGTAATTGTACAAATTATTTAACTTTTATTTCTTTTTAGTCTTTTATCGGGCTCTGTTATTCTTGGATCTTTTTTTTTTTCCTTCATAACATTCTTTTTAGATATGTTACAGTCTAAAAAAACAAACCCTTTTAATCCTGTAAAATCGTGGGTGAATGTTAGAGACAAAATAAGACTTGTAAAAGGCTGAGATTAGACATGGAAGGAATAGCAGCCTTTTCTTTCCTGAAGAGTTTTTTTTTTTTTTTTTTTAATGGTGCACTAGATTGCCCTAATGTGTGTGCGTGTACGCACGCGTGTGTGTTGGAAGTGTGCGAGTGTGTGTAAGTAGTCTTCATGAGCGTGACTTTAGATGCCATAAGAGGGAAAAAAATGCTCACTTGTCAAGTCATGATTCATAGTCTTGGGCAACAAAGTTGTAGACTCAAGCAGCTTTCAACTCTTTAACTCTTCATCTTGTTCAAGGGTTGCTGAGCTGTCAGAGATTACTGGGTAATAAGAACAGCCTTAGTTTTCTAAAAATGTAATAATCTGTGCATTAGTTAACTTTTGATGTGAATAACGGTCCTTTGTCCTTGAAGAGAAAAGAAAACGCCATAAATCCGCCATATCTTTTTAAGTCTTTTACCATTTCTGAGTCTGAGGTACTCGCGTCATTTATCTCAAAATGGCTGCTTGTAAATACGAGTATCTGACTTGCACGCGAATGCAGCATTATATCTTAGCTCCTTTTCTTTCCAGTCTTGTCAGCTTCGTTTGCACAATAAGAAACTTGACTAATGTTTTACGCGTTAACTAACCAAGCACATGCCATTAATCGCGTCAAGAGTGAATTTTAACAAATATAAGAAAAGAAATTTCAACCCAGTCCTATCTTTTACAAGGGTTCATTAGTTGAACTAACCTCAAAGCTTCTCTTCTGGTTTTACTTTTTGTATTACTTTGTGCGTTTGTGACTCTTCAGTCCAGGGATGGTCTATTATCGATGGGGTTAAGCTCGTAGGGCAGAAGACTTTTTATTTTAATTCTCTCTCTCTCTCCTCTTAAATCCAGTTTCTAAAAACAGATATCCCTTTTTGTGCTTGAAAAATACAGGTAATAATCTGTGAATGAAATGTTGTACAAATCAATGTCTGAAAATAATTCTTAAAACTTTAACCTTTTATTTCATCTGCCATGAAGTAACCTAGTCGCATGCTGTAGAAATGCTTAAGCAGGTGCTTGTTTCTTTTTGATCTACTGATCTCTGCTACGATGGTGAAATGTGGTAAGACCTTGTAACAGCTGAAGCTTAATTCTAGTCATTTCTCCCACACCGTGTACACATCGTTTACTTTTACTGGCAAAGCTATGCACCCAGGTGTAAAACTGAACGAGACCTACTCGTTTCCTGTAGAATTCCTCTGTCCCTGTGCTCCAGTCCTGCGGGGGGGGGGGGGGGGGGGGGGGGGGGGG
>JAQMYL010000036.1:23410993-23422352 GCA_030014365.1 Clarias pachynema
ATGGTGGCACCAGAGAGGGCGTCCAGGGCAGAGTTGGTAAGAGGCAATGGGTGTCGATTTTTAATGGTGATGTTATTAAGCCCCCGATAGTCGACACATGGACGAAGTTCGCCCCCTTTCTTCTTCACGAAAAAGAACCCCGCGGCGGTGGGCGAGGAGGATGGTCGGATGGTACCTTGCCTGAGTGCATTGGCGACGTATTCCTCCATAGCCTGGTTCTCGGTGGCTGATAGAGAGTAGAGATGTCCGCGGGGGGGGGCGGAGCCTGGCTGAAGGTCTATCGCCAGATCGTATGGGCGATGTGGTGGAAGGTGGGTGGCGCGCCTTTTACAGAACACTTCAGCCAGGTCTCTGTAGGCAGTGGGAAAGGCGTTGGTGTCGACATCGGGAGCCTCGGACTCCCTAGAACATGTCCCAGCCGTCGCCCGTAGGCAAAGTTCAGAACAGGTCATGCTGGTCGGGTCATGCTGCAGAAGCCAAGGATAGCCGAGGATGATGGGTGGCGAAGAGATGGATGTGAGGTGAAGTTGAATTTTTTCCTGATGATGTTCAATGATTAGTGTGATGGGTTGAGTTTGGTTGATAATGGGGCTGGAAGAAAGGGGCCGACCGTCGACAGATGTAACCTGAACCGGCTGGGATAATGCCTCTATTTCCACTCCCAGTTTTTTGGCAAAAGTAGAGTCAATGAAGTTACCAGCGGCACCGGAGTCGATGAACGCTGTACTTCGAACCCTTTTGTGGCCAAACTGGAGGTGTACCTGAACCGTGAGCCGAGAAGTATTGGTGGTGATGCTGGAGAGTTGGAGGAAACCCGGTGAGTAACTCTCCTGTCTCACAGGGCCTGAGCGTTTCCCGGACGGAGAGGGCAGATGGCTCGATGATGTGCTGCGGAGCCGCAGTAGGCACAAAGCCCCTCTCTAAAGCGACATTCTCGCTCAGCTGCGGTTAGGGAGGCACGTCCTAACTGCATGGGTTCCCCGGCTCCGGTGTCAACCACGGCAGAGGGTGGAGAACCGACATTTCCATGGTGGGGATGAGTATAGGTGGTCGATGATCGTGGAGTCGTGTAGGTAGAGGTGGGTGCTGGCGGCAGGGTTCTCGGGGCTGGCTTGGGGCGAGAGAGGAGGCGCTGGTCAATCCGGAGGGCGAGCTGAATCAGTCCCTCCAGGGTGGCAGGAAGCTCTCGCCCGGCTAGCTCGTCCTTGATCCGGGAGGCCAGCCCCTCATAGTATGATGTCTGGAGCGCTGCGTCTCCCCAGATGGTTTGTATTGCGAGTGTACGGAAATCGGCTGTATAGCCGACAATCCACCCTGCCGCAGGTGGTATAGCTTTGCGTCGGTCTCCACCTCGCCCGCAGGATGTTCAAAGGTGAGCTTTAGCTGACGGGTGAACTCGTTGTATGAGTGAGCGGTATCTGAATCAGAACGGAGGACTGCCGTGGCCCACTCAGCTGCCTGCCCTGACAGCAACGAAACAAGGAGAGCAATGCGCAATTGATCGGTGGAGTATTTGATGGCATTAAACTCAAACACCAGATCTAAAGCAGTTAGGAAAACACTGCATCTCCCGTCTGTGCCATCCCATTTGTCCGGTAAAGCCAAAAAAACATCAGGGGTTGGAGAAGGGGGGGACGGAGTAGCGACCATCACGATGGGAGACCGGTTAGCCGCGCTAGCAACAGCCTCGCGAAGATCCGCATTCTCCCGCCGAAGCTCCGCCACCTCACGGCGCAAGGCCGCGATGTCTTGGACGCTCCGGCTAAGAGAAGCGAGCTCCTCGTTTAGCTTGTTGATTAGCTCGGCGTGCCGATCTACCACGTCGCATAGGTGCGCATAATCCGCTGGGTTTACCGCTTGGGACTCAGTCATTCTGTCACGAAACTAACCGGGATGACCAGAAGATTAGCACACTAGCGGTTAGCCCTTTGTAGCATGGATGGTAAACCCAAACGCGGAAGCAAGCGAGTAGGCAGGATTACCACGCGATTTAGTCAGGGAAACGATCCGAACCGACATGGGCGAACTCAAATGACTGAGTGATGTGAAGCGCCATCTTGTCTCCTTTTATGCTTCCTGTTTTTGCGACCGTACTACTTCCGGGTCCTAGTGCCGGTCGTGGCACGGGTGTGTGTGACAGTTGTAGTGCGGACTGGGTATTCCGCTGTGGCGACCCCTTGCCGGGAGCAGCCGAAAGACCAACAACATACTACGTATAGTCAAGAACAGATTTGGAACAGAAAACTACAATGAAAACATCAAATTGAAATAAAAAAAAATAATAATAATTGTTAACTTTGACGTACCAGGACGTCAATATTTCCCTCAAAAATATCCCTCACAAAAAAAGAGGTTTGGTTTATGTAACCAAACTAAGTTATACTAAGCTATACATGTTTAATGTTATACTAACTGAACAGAACTGAACTGAACCCTTTTCAGGTTTTATACAATAAGTGAACCAGTTAAGCCACAATCATTTGTTAAATTCTTCAGAGAGCCATTTTCTGGCTACTTCTCAGCGCACATCAATTGTATTGTGCTATATGAAAAAGGGGGGTGGGAGGGTTTCAGAATAAAAAAACCTAAATTAGTAAAAATCTATACGGTGACTGCCAAACAAACAAAAAAACAAAAAAAAAACCCTGCTTTTACTTCTTTGATTCCTCTCATAGAAATATCAAACTACAATTTTCCTACAGAGGAAGTACACAGCCATCTATGTGAAAGAACAAATGATTTTAAAAAATTGTGGCTGTGGCTAAAATTAGATAACATTATGTAGCTTATGGTCAAATGGTCAAATGAGCAAAACTTATAATATAATATGAATAATGCTTTTCCCATCAGCTCTATTGCTGAGCAGATATCTCAATGAAACACAATAAAACAAGTGCAAATTCATTACTTTAGTTGAACTATTAGATGTAAATTAAATGTTACTCACCATGAAATATTGTTTTTATCGAGATTGGTTAGCAAGTCTGCCGACACACAATCTCACCACTAGAACATGTCCAGGCATGTTAGGTGGGTAGGAGACAGAATTTGTAATCCAGAAGTCAATGTGGAGAAAAATTCAGTTATTATGCTAACTTTTTAAAGTTAAGATGGTCTAAACTTTGTTCGAAACCCATTAACAATTACATTTGAGCTTAAATTACATGCAAAATCAAGTTGATGTAATTAACAACATTATTATTTGAATAATGATATTATAAAAATAAAGTTTGAAACTTAAAAGGTTCACCTAATCAATTAATTAGAATTTTTAACTTGCATTATATACACACACAGACATAAGTGGTGTTTAAGTATCTAGGCACTGAATCAAACTGTATAATGACATAGTGTCTATCATGACAGATATGAAACAACTTGCACCAAATCCAGCACAACAGTTCTAATTTTTGCATTAAATGTACAACTAGTTACAGTTACTGATACTAAGTCAAGTATTTGTATATTATTTACATTACTATCAGCATTGTGGTGTGTGTATGTGTGTGTATTCTGTAAATAATTTTTACATTACTGCCTGATTTGTGTTTTGTGTTCAGTTTGCCTCCTAATCTTTGTTATCTTCTTGAAAGATCTACGAACACAGTGAGAGTTCATCCGGCCCACATTCCTTACGTGCATAAATATACCTGGCAAAAAAAACATGTGGTTGCGAACAGAGACATTCCATTGAAACCTACAATAGTACAAGAGCATTTATTAGTGTGCCTTCACTTCTAACTCATAAATCATGTTATTTAATGTTATATACTGCAAATTTAATGACAGGAAATTTAGTTTCCCGAAGGAGTCATAACGTGCAATTCTTCAGTCTAAACAAGAACTGTTAACAATAACAAAAAGCAAAGGGTCATGGGAAGATGCCGCTGATAGTTAATTTTTAGGCTAATTAACACGAATGACACACACACACACACACACACACACACACACACACACACACACACACACACACACACAGGTGCATCTCAATAAATTAGAATAATATAGAAAAGATTTATTTAACTAATTTAATTCCAAATGTGAAAGTATAATTATATATATATATATATATATATATATATATATATATGTGACATAAATGATAATAATAATAAATACTAATGAAAAATTGTCAAGTTAATGTGTCAGGTGTAAACAAAAGGTGACAAAAATATATGGATAAACTGCCATCAACAAATTAGTATGAAAGTTCTTACTAAGTCATTGCTCAAACAGACTATACCAGTTTGGCCAGCACGTAACTGGTATGTTTGTACCAACCAGAACTTCAATAGATGTCTTTAAAGGTAGTGGCTGACATCTACATATGTGTGAATCATGAATGAAAGTACAGAAAAACACAGTATGGCACTTACAGTATGTAAAGAGAAACGATGGCACAGGAGATAAGGTTGTCAGCACACCGCTTGAAGGTCCCATGTTACTGTGATACTTTATAATCTCAAAATATAAAAAAAAAAAAAAAAACTTTAATATGCAATATAAATAATGAAATTCACCCATTGTTACCTAAAACATGTTGTGATTAACAGGATTTCTAGAACCCTGGACCACTGACTCATGAAAATACTGAGCACTGTTCAAAACTTTATCTAACATGGTGGCCATGAAACACACAGACCAACATAACTTTAATGCCTGACTTCAATATGCTCTATTGTTTGGCTCAGTGTCCTACTTTTTGTTACATGCCATTAATACTTCCAAAGCAAAAAAATGTAAAAGTTATTAAGGACAAGTTGCTCGTCTTGACATTTGATCTTACACTACAGTGGCTTCCAAAAGTATTCAACCTTGTCTGTCATCATTGTATTCTTTATTACAAAACAATTTTAGACATATTTTTCCATTTAGAATTTAACTAAACATAGAAAAAACTGAAATAAGTTGTCAATTCCCTCTGCATTGGAAGCTCTAGATTTTAAAATGACAAATTAATCACAACTGACTCAGAGTGGACTTTGACCATAATTATGGCAGATAATTAGGTATTACTCTTGAGTCCTTATAGTAAGGTTGTCTCTCTGGATATGCGTCATTTGTTTGTTGGGAAATCATAGAGAAATTAGTCATTGACACGCACAAGGGAGGAAACTGGTACAAGATAACATCCAAGAGTTTGACCGTCCTGTTGAGCACTTTTGGCTCTATGAAAAGTCACTCTTAAAAGTCTACAATGCTCAGCGGCTGAAATTGGAGTGCAGGTAAAGTAGTGCATAATCTGTAGAGTTCTCTATAAAACATTATGAAGACAGTACTTAAGAAGATCCACATAAAAGCACATATGGCTTTGCTAGCTTTTATGGTCAGATGAGATCAAAATATAACTTTTTTCCAAACTTCAAAGAGCTATTTGTGGCTAAAAATAAACACTGGCAAAACCTAAAAAAAAAAAAAAAAACAATCCCCAAGGCGAACTGGTGTGGTGGTTGTAGCAGCATGCTGTGGGATGCTTATCATCTACAGAAACTGGGCATCAGGATTAAAGGGGAAAATGGATGGACACATATACCATGCAACACTGCAGGAGATAATCTTTGAATCTGCTGTAAAACTGTGGCATTATTTAAAAACCCATGCCCAGATATGCCATCTCACCAACTAGAAGAATTCATTCTATGAATTCTGTCAAGAGGAATGGGGGAAAAATGACTGCTGAACGATTCGCAAAACTTTCATATACAGTACTTACTCCGAAAAGAATGAAGACTGTTATTGCAGCAAAAAATATTAATGTATAGGAAGGAGTCTAATAATTATTCACACAGTAAATTTCAAGGTTTTAAATATCTGTGAAAAATTATTGTTATTTATTTTGGAATTTCAGTGTTGGACCATAAAAGTTACAAAATACAATATATAATACAAAAAGGTAAATATGTGTAAAAAAAATTTTAAGAAACTTCTGATTTGTTTACAATAATCTGTTTACAATTTTACTTATACTCATGAGTCTACTTTTAGGCAAAATTTGACTATGAAAATTTTTTATTGTTACATTCCTAAATTAATAAACACTCGGTAATCTTTAGGAGTAGTATCATATTTTTTCCTGAGGAGGTTTAAAACTATGTGTTTTCATGTTTTATTAAATGTACAGCAAATTATTTATGATGATGCTAATATACAAAGAGCTTGTTGAGCACATGATGTCTACACAAATAATTCGTTTAATTTATTTGTGTTACATTTTATATTATAATGACGATAGTCATATTTCATTCACAAAACAAAGTCCTAAGGACCACATTCTCCTTATTGAGCTCTCATTAGGTCTGCAATATGCTACAGTATTGTACAAAATAGATAAATAAATCTGCTAAATAAATAACAGTAATGTGTGTACTACTGACTAGCTATGTCTGTCATGCAGTGGTTTTATTTACTCACTCACTCACACATCGTCTATACCACTTTATCCTGTATATAGGGTCACAGGGGGCCTGGAGTCTATGCCAGGAGACTTAGGGAATGAGGCAGGGTACACCCTGGACAGGGTGCCAATCTATCTCAAGACACACACTCACTCATTCACATGCTCTGTGCAATTTGGGAATGCCAATTAACCTACTCTGCATGTCTTTGGACTTTGGGATGAAATCGGAGTACCAGGAGGAAACCCACCAAGCACAGGGAGAACATACAAACTCCATGCACACAGTCCCGAGGCAGAAATTGAGCCCAGGAGGTACAAGGTGACAATGCTTTATCAGTTTCTTTTTTATTGTTTTTCTTTATTTCTGTCATGAAGTGGACAGATGTCCAAAAGTAACATAGTAAACAAGTCAAGGATTAGGCAATACTCATGAATGTTTAAAGGGAAATGATCAGAAACATGGCAAAGTTACTGAAAGCAGGTGAGTGTCATTAATTTGGGCATGTAGGTTGTAGGTAAGGAAATGAATAAAGGAAGAAGTCACAGTTACATTTATAAGAGTTTATTATGCTCTTAGATCATTAGAAATTTGTAAGCTAGGTGGTTTAATGAAGCCAGTTCGGAGAGGTTTCAATTGCTTGATTAGTTCTCTTAACTTGTTAACATGGGGATGCTAGCCAAAGGCCAAAATAAGAATAGTTTGATAATAGCTGCATCCATATCTGACACAATGTCCTCTGAGATACTTTATTATCTGAAGGCATATCTGGTATTTGCGAATGCTGTGGGTCAGGCAGGAAGCAGAAGAGGCTTTGCAAATAGGTTTTTAATTGTGGTCTACTATTATTATGGTAGATTGACCATGAGACAAAGGCAGATCTGTGATCAAATTTACCATGGCATGGAGTTTAAACCTCGCTCACAAATATTCTTACAAACGACAGGGTCGTACGAATCTCCCTGTTCCTTCTGCAATTCGTTAACATTCGTGTCAGGCATCATAGTTTTCTACAGCCTCCTTAGGAAGTTGGTACAGCTACCGTTTAATTCTTGTTTAAAAAAAAAGTTGACTTTTCTATTGTGCGTTGGCCGTAGAGTTCTTACATTTGCCGTAAGATTGCCTTAGGACCTTCCTACAGCCTACATAAGTCAATCTTACAAAAGTTTTTGTCTTAAGGTTGTCATACGGCACCCATATGTACAACTTACAGCACTCTCAAGTACTTGGTAGGAACATCTCCTGTATGTCAGCACATTTTGTCGTGTTATATAAAGTGGCAGCTATTCACCCTCTCTGGTGCTAAAAAATTGACCGATGCACAGAATGTGGGTGGATGTATTTGACCTGGCATACCTACAGCCATAGTAGGAATATGGGCTTTTGGAAATGTTTTCTTAATTTAAGTGATCCATGAACATCATTCGTTGTTGTTAGGTTGTTCTGAAGGCACACCTCAGGTGGCTCTACGAAGAGTGGATTTCATGCCGCGTTCGGGGAAATTTTTTTCGACAAAACCATCAACCTGGACGCGAAGTTACAGTACAACCAGGCTACAAATGCTCGATTCTTATAAGGCCGCCTTAAGAAGACCATAGGAAATTTTGGTTTTTGACCTGAACAAAAGCATCTCCGTAAGCAAAATGCCACAGGGAGGGAGGTTGGTGTTGAGCATTAACAGCCTGCATTCAATCATAGATGGAGTTTATTTTTCTTGCTCTCTGTTTTGAACATAGATCAAGGCATGTATTTGGGGACCTTGGAAATGGAATTAAAGATTCAGCCTTGCAATCAGAAACACGCATCACATCCTCCTGACGGTTTATATGAAGACCAAATACAGTGGAGACTGTTTATAAAGTACTGACTTCTAAAGAAAATTAGAGTATCAGCAAGCTGGCAGGATTCCACTGCACCAAATATAGGTATACAACCACCTTTCAAACATTTAACCTTTCCCACTGAAGCCACTCTGTGAGTTATTTGTTGATGTCTCTGTGAGCCAGTTCAGGTTTTAGGATGCAGGCCTGGCTTTGAGGTCATTCAAGGTGTTTGGAGAGCAAAGTGGTGCTTAATCTTGGCATCTCTCCTGACTAAAGGGTCCATCCACGTTGAAGAGGAATGATGGAGAAAAGCATTTCTTAATAAACATGATTTTTCCTTTTTTTTTTTTACTCTTTCTTCAACTTTTAGTGTATTTATCTAGAATCTCAGCAGTAGATTTAATCGATTTAATAAGAGTCTAATCTATCTATCAGCCATTGTGTGTCCCCTGACAGTAAGCTAGATCACAAAGAGGTTGCAGCAGATATTTTTTTTAATCTATAAGGATTTAGATGTTCATGAGGGTCCAGACTAATCTGATCTGGAAGACCCAGGAGCAGCTGGATTAGCTCTAGGCCCACAAACCCAAAGCATGCTGGGGTCCTCACTAAAGAAATTTTTAGGTAGGATATAGCCAGAGTGCCAGTCGAACAATGATGACAGCTTCACAGGGGCCTGACAAGTTCATACGATTTAGAAAATTTAAATGAGCTAATACATTGCACAAAAAATAATATATAGATATAACTTATATAGATTATATTTACATTTATCTAGTATTTCCTGTTTTTACCCAGTCATCTCAGCATTTATTGTCTACAGGTACTGTATGTGACACATAATATCATTATAAATTCAGTAAAATAAGATGTTAGTGGTGGTGTTGTTGTGTGAGCATATATATGCAACAAAGTTTTGTGGGATACTGTAGGATACCCCTTGGTTTCATTTCCAAATTGATACTTTGATACTTGATACTCTTGTTGCCATAACAGTACCAATGTACCAACAATGCCATGCCTCTCTTAGGGTAGATTTTCTTTCAACAATACTATCTTGAAGTGCATCTAAACTCACAAATTACTGTGTAATCTGTTGTTCATTTCCTTGTGGTCAGGTGGTAAGCACACAGTGCTCCCACCACAGAGATCAGAGTCAGAATCCCGCTCAGGCCATTGGTTTAGTATTATAGTATACTGTAGTAGTATGTTGTTTTGAAGTTGGTTTTTTAACATTTTGTTTGGGGCTTTTGTTATCCCATCATCATGTAGAGTAGACAACTTTGGTAAGACGTCATTTCAAGTGTCATACCAGTCATGCCCTCACTTGAGAACACTTGAGATGTGAATAAGTTTTAATTATTTAAATAATAGCACTAATAGCACTATTAAAGTAAGGCAGTCTGTATGATTAAAACTAAATAAATTAAAAAGCCTACACCAAAGATAGCAGATAAAATTAGATCACATACTTGACTGCTTGAGCCACAGCAAAGAACACCAGAACAAAATTCATGATCTGTGGGTTATAGTTGATATTTCAGATTATTCCAAGCAAACAAGTCCATAAGCTTCCAAGAACAAAAGAAAGACATGTTTATGGACAGCGTACAGGTGCTTTGATCTGAGAACCAGGAAAGATTTGGTTGATTTAATACATGGTCATGGGTAATAAAGATTTCAGTGACACTGGATGCATAATCTTAAAAATGGTGAAAGGACAGTTGACACTGTGTGCAAGTTTGTGTAAAGTGGTCTTGTTAGGAATGTCACAGATGGAGATTATCACTCATTGGTCACCTCAAAAATGCCGGAGCTGCTGAGCGGCATCTGTTTGCCTATTGCTTGAATGAATGGTTAGGATGCGCTATCTGGGCTCTGGCCCACACATAGGACCTTTGAAGACCACAAGCTCTGCCGTCTCCTTGGTGGAGGGGAGATTTATTAAGGGAGTGGCAACTTTGGAGAAACAGAACACTACCGTCATGGTGTAGGTGCTGCCGTCTAAATTGGGAGCAACGTCACAAAATCTAGGCCAATGTGTGACAAAGAGTTTTGTCCCCATTATGTCCCATAGGGATAACAAGGTATTCATACTAGCCCATCGGTGTATTAAAGATTGTTTTTTTATTCATTATCCTTTCTAATTTAGAAAAGATAGATGGCATTACAGAAGTCTACACTGGCGAAGAATTGCATCCCTTATAAAAGTTGGAAATTGTTGGACATGAGCAGTAGAGGGTAAAGATTCATAATAGTTATTTTGTTGAGTCTACAATAACCAAGGCAGTGGCATAAGGACTTTCCAACAGAAAATGAAACCTGCCCCGCCAGGAAAGGAAAATGGTCAAATGATCCTAGCCACCAGAGAATCTGTGCTGTATTGTTTTATAGCTTCCATTTCTGAAGATAACAGAAAGTAAAGACCATCTTCCTCTTCTGGTGGGTCAGGTTTCATTATTGTTGGAAAAAAATAAGTCCTTATGTCATAGGGTCTGTGATGTGGAAATGAAACAGCAGATGAAACCAGATATTGCTAAATACGGACATGAGGTTCAAGTATTTAATGAGTTGCCCGTAAAGATCTGGGAATTCCTTATGCCCGAAGGAGAGAGGAGTAGGTATAGTAGCTGAGTATAGAACACAAGCAGAAAGGCTTTCACCCCATGGGTGTTCTTGGATCAGTCAACGTGGGGATTACATCATTGAAGCCAAGGGAAACATGGACCTGTGCAATTATTTAATTGCAAAAATCTGCAATTTATTAGAGGTAATATGAACACCATTAGGAATTTATGTAGAGTTTGTCAATAATTTAACTGTTTGTTTATTTATTTATTTTTTTTATAATTTTGAGGTGACAAATATTGCCAAACATCCTTTAAATTAAATTATTTAAATAAATGGTTTCAGAATGATGGGTTGAGTTCCCTGACTGGTACAGTTTGGTGAGTAATAGGTTGTACAGTGCTACCATTAAGGGGTGGGATTAACCTCAAGAAGCATCGCTTTAATCTGGCATACACGTAATTCATCCCATAACCTCATACTCCAGTACATATATCCTGAATGGCAACTACGCTAATTCTTTCCATCTGTTCTTTATTTTTCTACCCATCCCGAGGCATCTGGAGATTG
>JAQMYL010000036.1:23426931-23444428 GCA_030014365.1 Clarias pachynema
GCCGGGCCACAGGGGATCACCAACGCATGCAAACCCTGCTGGAGTTAGGGGCACAACTCCGGGATCAGCTCGCTAAGCACAACAGGGAGGCAGGTGACACACAGCACAGCTCCGTTGCTCCAGAGAGTCCAGCGGAGGGCTCCGTCGCTCCAGAGAGCCCAGCGGAGGGCTCCGTCGCTCCAGAGAGCCCAGCGGAGGTCTCCGTCGCTCCAGAGAGCCCAGCGGAGGGCTCCGTCGCTCCAGAGAGCCCCAGTGGAGGGCTCCGTCGCTCCAGAGAGCCCCGCTACGGCTCCAGACCTTCCAGATCCTCCTCCGCCCGGCTTCGAGGACTTCATCTTCCTCCTCCGCCGTGCTTCGTCGACAACGAGCTGCCTCCTCCGCCCGGCTTCGACGACGAGACCGAGCTGCCTCCGCTGCCTCCGCCGCGCTTCGTCGACGACGAGCTGCCTCCGCCCGACTTCCAGCTCTTCCTGCTCCGCCGTGCTACGACGGCGATCTTCGTGCCCCACCCTTTGATCCAGCTCCGCCTCCGCCCTGCGATCCAGCTCTTCCTCCGTCTCCGCCCTGCTTCGACGACGTCGAGCTTTCCCCTCCGTCTCCGCCCTGCGACCCAGCGCTCGCTCCGTTTCCGCCCTGCGACCCAGCACTCGCTCCGTCTCCGCCCTGCGACCCAGCGCTCGCTCCGTCTCCGCCACCCGACCCAGCGGCAATCCACCGCTCGCCCCGCCGCCCTGCCCCAGCGCCCCTCCGGTCCCGCACGCCCATCCACTCTGCCCAGGGGACTTGTGTTGCGGCCTCGCTGTCGGGGGGACCGACATGGGACTTTGTGGTGGGTGCCCTGGACCTCCGTTGGGCGCTCCGGTGGAGCGCCGTGGGGAGGGGGGTAATGTCACGGAACACCAGCAGAGGGCGCCATGCGCACAGCCGCCATTTTGTGTTCCCCTTGTTTTCTGTTTTAGAACTCGGTTTCCCAGAATGCACCTCGGTCAGGTGATTGGAGCAATCACCTGATTCGAGGTAGCTAATTAAGTTCCTTATTGTGTCTTGTGTTTGGTTTCTCCCTGGTCATGCATTTGTTGAAGTTACCTTTTGTGAATCCTTTGTCTCTACGTCATGCAATTCTCCTTGTCTCCTGGTTTGTGTTCCATCTGTTGTGTGATTGCAATGTTTAGCTCCTAGTCTTGTTTAGTTTAGTTTTTGTTGTGTTTAGTTATTTATATTTAGCTCCTAGCCTGTTTTGATTAGTTCCTAGCCTGTAATGCTGACTCTTATTCTGTTGTGTTTAAGTTAAAAGTATGGGTAAAAGTTATGTTTAGCTCCTTATTAAGATTATCTTCTGGATCTGCTAGGTCAAGATAGTTTATGTTCAAGTTTTGTTTGGTGTCTGTTTATGTTCTGGTTTCCTTATTAAAGACTGTTTCTCAGCACATACCTCTGCCACTATGCCGCTTCCTAAGTCCACACCCCGAACCTGTAACAATAGACTGCTGAGAGTAAAAAAAATACAAATTTGACACCAACAACCATATAAATCACACTTTTTCACTATTTAAATATATATTTGATATGAGCGTTAGCTGAAGCCCTCTACCTGTATCTGCATGAGTTTATGCTTTGTGAGGCTGCAAAGTGACTAAATGGAATCTGCTCAACTATAGCCCCTGCAAATTCATATTTAATTCATATTCCTGTTCAAACTTTTAAATTTGCCAGACCTCCAAGTAAGTCAGGTAAACCCATCTGTCAACAACTCCCATCACTCCCTGCTTACTGGTCCCTCCTTGTGATTTCCGTGTCTCTGCCTTATGCAAATAGTTTTCAGATTTTCAGTCCATCTACAGGAGTATATAATGTATTATAATCAAATTTCTTGAGCTGTCTTGGGAAGTACATCTGCCTCTTTTTTCTTGGTTAGGGAGCTAATGTTAAGCTCCTAATTAAGGTCCTTGCTGATGATGCCTAGGAATAGAATGGACCTCCCAATGCTGATAGGGGAGGCTGATGGGGTGGGTTGTAATGAATTCATCCTAAAATCCAAAAGCATCCCCACTGTTTTAGGGCATTAATCTTTAAGTTGTTTTCCATAGATGGATAGATAGATAAATAGATAGATAGATAGATAGATAGATGGATGGATGGAAAACTCTCATATATTCTTGATTTAGTAAAGTGAAATATTTACTTTTGTTTTCATTTTGATGAATATGGCTTACAGCTTATCAAAATCAAAAATCCAGTATCTCAAAATATTAGACTATTTAATTTTGAGTTTGAATACCATTTCTCTCTCTTTCTAGGAGGATAAGCCACAGACGTTGCTGTATTAAAGCATGCATGAGCAACACAGATGACTGCAGTCTTAAGAACATTGTCAAGCAAAGTTGATTCAATAACTTCTCAGAGACTGAAGTGCGGCAAGAGCCAACATGCACAGACGTCTTCAGGAATGAACTCCTGAGAGACAACATCAGAAGTGTCTTCCCTAGGCTATAGACAAAATAAACTGGACCATTGTGGTCCAAAGACCTATTTTCGGATGAAAGTACATTTTGCATTTCATTTGGTAATCAAGATCTCAGAGTCTGGAGGAAGAATGGAGAGGCACAGAATGCAAGTTGCTAGAAGTGCAATGTGAAGTTTCCACGATCAGTGATGAGTTGGATGCCATCTGTTGGTGCTGGTCCACTGTGCTTTGTAAAATTCTAATTTAATACGAATGTATATATATATATATATATATATATATATATAAACACACATAAATGATATATATAATTTGCAACATTGGTAATGTGTGTTTGAAAAACAAGGATGTAGTGTACAGTAGAAAAACCACTTACACTGGCTTCACTATGGGTAAGAAATTGAAGAATCATATGAGCAATCCTGGTGGATACTGTAGTTAATGTTGTTCATACTGTACAGACTTTTGTCAAAATCAAAAGTGTCTGGATCCTAATGGTGCCCTCTTTTTGTACCAAATATGATTGCATAATTCAAACATGACTAACAGCTACCCTTTGATGTTTATATAAATGTAATAATAAAATGTATATGTCTGTTTACATTGCAACCAAACAGATTCCTTATATGTTGCACTTATCATGACTTCATTACCACATGACTTTTGGGTACAGGGATAATTGGGCACATGAATAGTAGTGGAAATAGGTTGGAATGTGGCATATCTCCAGAGAGAAGTTAAAAATGTCAGTGAATACAAGAGTGGGCTGGTCAGTACAATGGTTCAGGGTGGAGGGAGAGACATATTCTGGTCCAGCTGCTTTGCATGGACTTTGTCACATGACCAACCTGTTAACATCCCTTTCCTGAATAGTGAGTGTTGTGTTGACTGTTGATGTGTGAGAAGGAGGCAGGGTTTATGTGATTTGTAATCTGTCTGAGGCCCTTCCAGACAGAATCAGAGTCATTAGCTGGGAATTGTTTTTGAAGCTTCTCAGAGTACAGTCATTTAGCATCTCTTATCATCGTTTATCTTGCTAAACATATATTTATTCAGTGCAGTCCAAGCACTCACAATGCTCCTCCACAGCTTCACTTTTTCACATCTTTATTGTGAAACCCACAGGTATGGACATCTTTCTGCTTGTATGTTAGAATCAGGTGGACCCAGTACAGCATGGATTCAATGTATTCTCCTCTCTGGTCGCACATTTGATACATTCTCTGTATTTAGGAAGGCAATTACTTACTTTTTTAACCGCCAAGGACAATAATTAAGGAGTACAGGTTTGTTTGCTCCACACACACAAAGTATCTGGTTGGCAAGTTCACACTGTGAATACCAACCAGTATAAAGGAAAAAAACTGAGTAAAAAAGATTTCACCTTAGGAAATCAGCATTGTTGAATCCCAGAAGCATCCAGCTTTTGTTTGTGGAAAGACGGATAGGTTACCTCCCCCCTTTGTCCTGCCAGGTGTTAACTGTTTAGAGGATGTGAACTGTTTAAAGGCCGACGAGCCTGGGAACTGTTTTATTCATTTACTTGATTATGGACTGGGAACATTAGTTGATGGCGATATTTATCTATCAAAATATGCTACCCTTAATTTCTACAATAAATGTTATCATAAATGTAATCATAAATAGTAATATGATCCACTTACTGTTACAGTAGAGTTACCCTTTAACATTTTTCGATAAAATTGCATGAATCGATAGGCACTGCTATCGATTCAAGCTGCGGTAACATTTTTCAACAACAACAGCACAAATTGGCAAAACAACTGTAATATTCCCAGTAATGGAGCACAAAGACTGAAATTCTAAACCACACTATTTCTCTGCGGTGCGTTTCCCTCTCCTCCTGCACCCTGCTCTGTGACCGATGGAGAGGACACCTGTTACCAGAATTTCCAATAAAACAACAGATGGAGCGAGAACATTGGCTCAAGTCTTCAGGAATTGTTCCCTTGATATTCAAGATCTTTCTCTAATGCAAGTAAGCTGAAAGCTAAAGCAACAAGCAAAGTTGATTACAAAGACAAAACAAATCAGTGTGCACAGACACTCCGAGGGAACCATCCTCTCCCTCTGACCTATCACTCAACATTTTATATTATTTAATAAGAATGTGTATTATTAAAGTTGATGTTAGCAACTAACACTAAAGTTTTGCAGAAGTTGACAAGTTAGAAATAATTTAAATTATGATTATGGTTATACGTCTCATAAGTAAGTCAGCAGCCTGCTAGAACATGGCAGTTCAGGATAGCTTGTATGGTAGTTATGCATCAGTTATGAATAAATTCTTTATAGTAGAAAAATATTTCCTGCGAAATGTAATGTATTTAAAAATAGGGATATTTCTGGTGGATCTGAACCCTATTCATGGTGGAAGGCTGTTGTACTGTATTGTACACAAATTCATGGACAGTTTAGACTAGCTAACATTGTTTGTCAGGTGGAAAGAAACTGGGAGAAAGAGTAAAAACACCACACAGGCAGTAACCTGAACTCAGGATCAAATCAGCGACCCTATGTCCTGAAATATGTAGTATTTTGTTACAATACTGTGGCTTTTTACACTTTTTTCCCGTCATAACGACTTACACGTTTAAAACACAGTTTGATTCAAACAGCAGATGGCGCTACATCATGACGTCACATTCCCTCCCAGGCTGAATATTCATATACGTCACATGGGTTTTCGTCTGTAAACATACCGAATACACGTTAACTCCAATACCCATAATACCCCGGAGTGCCTGCGCAGGCGAAGATTTCCAAAGCATTCTGGGAAAGAGAAAGCTGCAGTAGACCATTTTAGGTTTGCTTATGCGGTCGACAGGAGGAAGACGCCTGTTTGCATGTTTTCCCGAAGACACGTTTAATTTGTCGACTTCACGTGTGGGATAGAATACATTTTTAGGTTCCGCTTTAGCTGGTAAGTGAATGTTCTGCAGCCGGTGCTTTTCTGCGTTTCAACGACGCTTCTGCAGTCTTTCGCGTCTCCAGCTAACAGGCTTCGTCCACAGGCTCCATTTTGGTGACACGTTAGATATCTCATTTCCACTACAATGGTGCCAGAGTCAGATTCAGATTAGCCGCCGTGCTAGCTAAACAACCAGCGCCTCCAGCTAGCGTAACAACCATTTACTCAACTCTGGTTTGGATATGAGAATTTATGTTACCTAATGAATAAACAATATAATAAATATACGTTTGTAATAACCGTTAAATATTCGACTTCCCTCCACAACCCCGCGTTCGTTATGTAAGTTAACTTGCCGGTCACTAAATAGAGGAGTCGGCAGTACAGTCCAGTGTTCCACATCACGGGGGTTTAGCTGATATTATTTTTCCCACTATGGCGGAAGTAATGTGGCTTTAAGCTGGAATCGCGTCTGTACAGCTTTGTACTGGGACTGTGCTTTCAATTTTAACGTCGACTGTCTTTGCAGAAAGAATACCTGAAATTGTAATGTAACGGATATCTCGTTAAATGTTCGAGTTTCTGATTAGAAAGTAATGATCACCGTCGAGCCGCCACTTTGCGCATGGAGAGATGTTGTTTTTCTTATGTTCTATTATAAGAATGACCATGGATTTCTAGTACATTAAATGGCTAAATGTTGAATCAATTTTAACACGTTTATTTATTAAAACTATTAGAATAACATGAGAAATTCCCCAAAACGATTCCCTCCTCCCAATATGCATTTTTTTCTCGAAAAGTCGCAAGTCACGTGACTATGGCTCAGCAATATGGCTGTCTGGTGAAAGAGACAGTAACTGATTCTGCACAGAGTTGTAAAGTGACACTGAACACCTTTTTAATCAAAGCGAAAGAGTTCATTTGCAGAGAAGTTTATAAGATGGTTATGACGATTTTTACACATTTTGCATAAAGGTGTGGCTCAGGGTTCACTGTGAACTACAAGTCTCTCTGCCAATTGTTGTTAATGTAAAATTTGCATATAAGTGTTTGCAGTATTTCCTTCCGGCTTTGTCCAAATGTAGTCAAACTGACGTGTCCTATATGTTTTGAAATTAAAAATGTAACTTTTGTAATCTGTACTCCCGAAAGTATTTTATGCATCTTATTTCATATTTACATGGAAATCTTTTGTGCTGGAAAAAAAAGCTTAAACTTCCATCCGCTTTGCTCCTTTATTTGGTGTAGATTAAAGTGCCTCCAAAATTAGGTCAATGTATTATTTGTTTACAGCTCTGGCCGACTATTTTTGAGTCCTTTTTTGTGTTTGTTTTATATATTAAAAAAATCTTTAATTTTATGTTTCAAATGGATTGATTTTGCAGAAGTTGACAGCAGCATGAAGGACGTCATTTGTTCAAGGATGTCAGAATAATACATCAGATAGTTAGAACTCCGCTGGAATCATGTTGCATGGGCGTCCTCCGCTTGTGACATTTGCCAATTTAAAATAGTTAATTGGATTAATAGTACACACATGGGTGGGCTGTCTATACACACATCTGATGTATTTCAGACCGGATCTGAGTCACTATTGCATGTGGTCCTAGTTTGAATATACAGTGCATTTCAGAAAAAATAGGCTATTGTGAAAAATTACATTTCTTTTCATAATTTATTTAGAGAACACAAATTCTCTATATTCTAGATTTATTACAGGAAAAAAAAAGTCTTTCAAACCCTTGTTTTAATTAGGATGATTATGGCAGATAATGAAAATCAAATATCCAGTACAGTTACACCTTGGATTGCGAGCATAATTTGTTCCAGAAATGTGCTTGTAATCCAAAATAATACAGTTAATACCCTAATAGTACATTAACACAAAATGTAAGTTACAAATATAACAAATTAATCTGCACTTTACCTTTGAAATAAATCGTAGCTTGTGTGAGTGAGAGAGGCAGGGGTTATGTAGGGTGTTGTTGCAGTACAGTTACTAAAGAACAGTCACTACACTTGGACACAAAATAATCAAATCACTGTCACAATGTTATAGTAAACAGTACGTGTGCGCACGGATGTTGACTACAAGTGACACGCACTGAGATTGAGCATGGGAGATGATTACCAACAATCATGCAGCACGAGAGAGAGAAGAACGATTGTATCAATTGTGATCACATGATGCTCGGCAGACAAAGCGCATGTGTACTACTTTAAATACTTTAATACTTAAAACTTTTTATTAATTTTTATTTGTTTTATTAATTTTGCTTGTCGTGCAAAACACTCACAGACCAAGTTACCGTAGCCTAATGTAGGTAAATTAATAGTGATATGTGGAACGAGTGTTGTGGGGTTGGGGATGGCAATGTAATAAAGAATTTTGGTAGTTTTATAACAACTCCAGTATGAATGCATCCTGAAGATCTGTTCACCTTTTTTATCTTCTGCAGGCCTCTCGTTAGGTGACACAAACATGGGTGCAGACAAGCGGTGAGTGAGTCATCATCATATCAATGGTCATGAGCTATTTGCCTAGCACATTTGTATAGTTTGTTAATGCTGTGATGGTTGTTCAGGGTTAGCCGCACAGAGCGTAGTGGCCGGTATGGTTCAGAGCAGTCCCGTGATGATGACAGACGTGACCGGCGAGACCGTGATGATCGTGGGTATGACTCTCACCGCTGGAGCGATGATCGTCGTAGTGACCGCTACGATGGAGACAGGGGGGATCGTAGTGATCGATACTGGAGTCGAGACAGTCCCGAGGTTTGTGTCGGGGTTTTTTTTTTTTTTTTTTTCCTCTCATAAGGGACTGTATGTGCACAAAGAATTTAATTACAACCAAACAAAGTTAATGTTTTATACATTCAGGTTAATATAAATTGTCGTTTCAAAATATACATTTAAAAAAATTGTTGATTGAATGAGATTTTATTTTTTATTATAATATTTTTATACATTTGTGTATCTTTTACTTTTAGCGAGGTAGAAAGCGCCGTAGCAGTGATTGTTCTGAAGACGGTCACCACTCAGATGGTGATTACTCTGAGCATGACTACAGAGGAGACTCTGTTGATGAAAAGGAGAGCAAGATCATCATGCTCCGTGGTCTGCCTCTCAACATCACCGAGGCAGATGTAAGTACCAGAATGTAAAAAGTCATGTCTTAAAATGGGTTAAAATTTGTATTTTTTTTCCCTGAGATGTAATGATGATTAAAAAAAAAAAATGTAAAAATAAATTTCCACTTTCTCAGATTCGAGCAGCCATAGACCAGTTGGAGGGGCCGCAGCCAATGGATGTGCGGTTGATGAAAAAGAGAACAGGTGAGGCCGGCGTACCGTGGATCTTTCCTCTGCCAAACCTGTGACCACTGGGCCAACCTGCTTCTGCTTAAATGCCTTTTGCCATAGCAATGTTTTTATCTGAGCATTCTTAATGCACTGTTTTACAGTAATTCACATGATTTCATTATTATTTAACCTGGTATTAAGGAAACAGAGAGGTAAGTTGAAAGTGTGTTTGTGATGTTTCCTCAAATTTGACATGGTCCAAGTTTAGACAAATGAAGTCGCAAATCATAGCATGTTTAAGCTCATTCCATCTGTGGACGATAGCTACAATAAGATGTAAACTTTTGTCTGGAATAAAGTCACACATAGCAATATTTAAGTCTTTGTGCTTAGAATGATGGTTTATGCAACTGTGTTTCAGTGTTCAGTTGTACACATTTGATGCAGTCAGTTCCAGAATGTAATTTAACTACCTAGTGCAGTGTGATTATTTAGGATTATCTTGCTATGGCAAAAGATTAATTTCTGGCACACTCCCAACCATTTGACCTTTCTGGGTCGCTGGGGGTCATGAAGCAGTTTGTGACAGAGTGTGAATGTTATACGACTGAACCTTTAAGACTAACACGCCTCCCGTCTGTATATCTGAATGCCTCTCCTAGGTAAAAGCCGAGGTTTGACCTTCGTGGAGTTTTATCACTTGCAAGATGCTACCCGATGGATGGAGACCAATCAGGTTGCTTCCTAATCACCAAGTCTAGCTTTTACCCTGGGGAATGATGCAATTTAAAAAAGGAGAAAAAAAATAGTGCTACCCCAGAAAAAAAATGGACATTGGACCATTCCCCACCTTTTTCGAAGGCATGGTGTGACTTAAAGAGGGGCATTTGATGGACTTTTAAAGCTAGGTGACAAATAGGATTAATGGCTTTTGATATGTTTATAGCCATTCAATAACAGATTTTAGATATGTTTATATGTAATGTACTGTAAGTGCGGACAAAAGAACATTGCACAATACAAAAAATTTTGCTGTTACAAAACCTAAAATCTAATTAATAATTTTGTTTGCTTTCTTGCGTTAACCACAGGGCTAAGGTAAATTTGCCTTCATGCTCAGTAAATAGTTAACTTTATTATGGATAACACATTCTTAAGGGGTGCTGTTGCCATGCAATTATGTCCAGTCTTGGTGTCAAGTAACTAAAAAATTAAATATCAGCAGGCAATTTGGAACAGACTATGGAACAGATTTTAAACAACTGGTTCCACTGCTGATTGTCCTTGGTCTGGAAGGACAAGAGTCCCAATGCCAGTATAAGACTAATTTCATGGCATCATTTGGGAAATTGTACAGAAGATCTTGCCTACGTTATCAAACTAATTAATATCAGGACTTGATATTCACTTTGTAAACATGGATGTTGAACACTCCAGCTTTGTTTTTATTATCAAATTTTATTTAAAAGAAATGCATTTTGTCAAATTTATATGTGCAATGTTTATTTTGTCCGTGATTTTGTATAGATATATACTTTAGCTGTTGCTTTTAAAAATAAACAGCAGGGGGAAAAAGCTTTTTTTCGACAATAGATGGCAATTACCGACTTGTGTTCTGAAGGAACTGTTTTATCACATGACTAGCATTTGAGGAGAAAGTCTTAAGTTTCCTTATGATGAAAGACTTTAAGCATTTACAATGCGTTGTGTGGAGTCTGTGCGTCGTCCCAAGGTTCTCTACCTTTTACACTCTGCTCCGGCCCCATCCGGACACTCGGGTCCCAAACAGCATGGACACACGCACCCACTGACACACTCATACACACTTTGAGTCTTCCTGGGCGATCCTCCCTTAAACCCTTGAGGCTGCTTTAGTGCTTGTTCATGGGCTGAGATCAGGAACAATCCGATGATTATGTCCTAATCCTTATTTCGTATTCCTTTTGCAGAAGCTGCTGACCATACAGGGCAAGACTGTTTCCATGCACTACAGTAACACACGACACAAGTTTGAAGACTGGCTTTGCAACTCGGTAAGTTTTATCGTGATGGCAAACCCCTAAAGTGCACTTAGCACCTCATGCTCTGTAGCTGTGTGAAAGAGAAAAAAATTTAAACGCTGTGACCGGTTGCTTTCAGTGCGGCCTGTACAATTTCCGGAGGAGGCTCAAGTGTTTCAGGTGTGGTGCTGCTAAATCAGGTGCGTAGCTGCTTCACTTAGGAAGCTGTGGCATGTGTCCGTCTGGACCCTGTGTTCACCAGGAGCAAAAACTAGAGTTTATAATAAATACCCAAAAATAGTTAGGCAGTATTTATTCATCTTATAAGAAAATGTTTGGAATTGAAGGAGATGCATTAACCTGTAATTAATGGCACGTCTGTGTAATCAGGGTCTGTAAGCTTTGATAGGCTTCAGCAGGCTGATGGGACACCCTATTGTGTTTTCTCTACAGAATCAGAAAGCAGTGTAACTTCTGGGACCACAGAAACCCAACCAAGTGGTGATTACTATGGCGACAGTAAGCATCCTGATTTTATAACTACAGAAGTCAATAGATATCCTAATACTGTAATTACATATACACACGTGTACAAGTCTTCAGGCAGCCAATTGTCTGTTACAGCAATCATCTTGAGAAACATCGCTCCGCTGTCCACTGTGGAGGGGATTATGTCAGCCCTGGCACCATATGCTAACCTGTCACCCAGCAACATCCGACTTATCAAAGACAAACAGACCGGACAGAATAGAGGCTTTGCCTTTGTCCAGCTGTCCTCTCCCTTGGTACGTGGTCATTGCATCACCATTCAGAAATGGACAAAAAGCAGCCTGGATTTATATTTTGTGTAGAGGATTATAATCACATTTACGTTGATAGTCATATTTACACATTTTTGTCTGCCGATTCTGTAGGAGGCTTCACAGCTTCTCACCATCCTCCAGGGTCTGCAACCTCCGCTCAAGTTAGACGGGAAGACCATTGGAGTCGACTATGCCAAGAGTGCTCGCAAGTATGTGCTCCATACACTCAGTATTGTTTGTAATTTGGCTGATTACAGATGTTTCTAATGAATAATTGATTTCCTGCCCTCTATAGGGACTTGCTTTTACCTGATGGGAACCGCATCAGTGCTTTCTCTGTAGCCAGCACAGCGATTGCGGCCGCCCAGTGGTCCTCTTGCCAGGTTAATGCAATGTATAACCTTGTTTTAACAGTAATGTCGTGTTTTAGCTGCTGCTTTACTATAAATGTTATTTTTCTCTTTATTCTTTAAACAGCCCCAACAAAGTGTAGAACCAGCATCCGAGTACAGCTACCTGCAGGAGGGTTATGTTCCTTATTCACAGGTTAGGAGTTTACACTGCAGTTTTTACTTACGAATGGCCTCCGTTGTAAAAGGTATTAGAGACATTTATTTATTTTTTTGTCCTTGTGTAGGAATATCATTCCCAATTTCAACAGCAGGCCGTAGCAACAGACCCATCTCAGGCTAATGGCATACTTGGAGGTAAGACATTTGTATTTTACAGTGACTTGGAAATGGAAATTAAAGCGTGAAGAGAGCACTTGGGCTTTGTCCTAATTAATGTTTTTTTAGACCTAAACATGTCTAGTCCTATTTTAAAAAACAAACAGACTAAATTAATGTTGATTAGAGATCGTGCTGTTGATTAGGATTGAGTGCTGTTAATCCAACGTTAGTTTGAAGTATCTACTTTAATATTTTATGAAGCTCTCCAAGCATTAATCCTTGTATTGTTTGCCTGTATGTAGCTGCTCCCGGAATGAAAGTTCTTCCTACAGCTGGACCAGTGGTTATCTCTCAGGGTGCTCAGGTTTATCAACCCCATATCGTCGGCCAGCCAGCCACACAGGTGCCAACTGCCCCACCTTTCTGTTACCCCCCCCCCACCCCCCCTTCATGTATTGTATCCCTGATTGTGAGAGTGTGTGTATAATTGTACAAGACCTTGCAGGCACCGCAGACTGCGACCATCACAGGAGCCACCACCATCTCGGCCCCAGCAACTTCTGCAGTAGCCACATCTTCCACAACTACAGCGACTCCTGCATCTCCCTCTACTCTACCATCCACTTCAGATGCTAAAGCCTGTAAGTTGAACCTACACACTAATGCTGATGTATTGATCAGTCTTCACAGATTCTGCATTTAGCAAAACACAATGTGTTTTCTCCATACTCACTACTTTTACCTCTTTCCAGCTGCCCCTGATACCTCCACCTACCAGTTTGATGAGTCATCTGGCTATTATTATGACCCTCAAACCGGTCTTTATTATGATCCCAACACACATGTAAGTTGCCTTGCATGGTCATTTCAAAAAAAGAATTTTCAATAACCTTTTGTAATAGAGAGGTTGGAGATTTTCAGTAGATTTAATGAAGTAAATTTTTGCTTTGCAGTACTACTATAACTCGTACACGCAGCAGTATTTATACTGGGACAGTGAGAAGAATGCATACGTGCCTGCAGCTGATAACAGCGGCACTCCATCTGCCTCCTCCACCCCTGCTAAAGAGGGCAAGGAAAAGAAGGACAAGCCCAAAAGCAAAACAGCTCAACAGGTTGCTTTTCTGTTAATTTTGTGTTGTTCATTTTTCTGTTCAGTGTTGCATGGTATTTGTTTACACAGTTTCATATGCAATGTGACTGTTAGATTGCAAAAGATATGGAACGTTGGGCAAAGAGTCTGAACAAGGCAAAGGAGAATTTCAAGAGCAGCTTCCAGCCTATCAGCCAGGAAGAGAGGAAGGAGGCAGCAGCAGCAGATGCTGGCTTCACACTGTTTGAGAAAAAAGTAACCTTGCAACCATAATCATATCAGCAGATTCGCAAGTGTTTTTGTTTATTAAACATAAAATGCCCTTTTTTTTTTTGTAGCAGGCTACTGGTTTGGAGAGGCTTATATCAGAGGCAGTGAAGACTACTGAAGAGGAAATTTCATCCTCAAAGGCTAGTTTTATTCCATTTGTGTATTCACAGAAATGTGAACTTGTATTGCCCCCAAATGTTTCTTCAGTTTTGTAACTCTGAGTTTTTTTTTGCAGGTGGGTCTTGTGGCAGCCTATAGTGGGGACAGTGAGCCTGAGGAGGCTCCAGAAGGTGAAGAAAAGGACGACAAATTGACAGACTGGAAAAAAATGGCCTGTCTGCTGTGCAGGAGACAGTTCCCCAATAAAGAAGCACTAATCCGTCATCAACAGCTCTCAGACTTGCACAAGGTACTTATCTTGGTTTTATTATAGAGCTCTAAAGCAAGAACATCACCATCTTATGTGGTGGCTTTTATTATGTTCCTTTTCAGCAAAATTTGGAGGTTCACAGAAGGTCCAAGTTGAGTGAAGCAGAACTAGAGGAGTTAGAAAGGAAAGAAACTGAGGTATTTAAGCTTCACTGTACACACACACAAAGTATTCCTTTCTAACTTTCTATGGTTTTCTTTAATAAGCACAATAGAGTCCATGTAAAGATTTTCAATGTAAAACCTAATTCTGGCCTCCGAGTGGCGCAGTGGTAAAGTGCTCGCCCTATCATCCGGAGATCACAATTTCGATTCCCAGGTTATGCTGTAACCACTCGCAGCCGGAGGTCTAGAGAGAGCTGATTGACTGAGCTCTCTCAGAGGTTAGGGATGAGAGGTACTTAGTGCTCCCACATTAATCACGGCTCTACATCCAATCAGGGGCGTCTGAGCTCATGCAAGCGGAAGGAGTGGATAGCGCTGTCCTCCGAGTGTGTTATGTCGCTCGCAACTGTGTGAGTGAGCAGTTCGAAAAGATGTCAGGTGGCGTCACGTGGTTCGGAGGAAACACATAATAGTCTTCGGCCCTCTCTCGACCGAGTGGTAGTAGCCTTAATGTGGGAGCCCCCTAGTGACGGGTAGGAATTGGACACGAAGATCGGGGGAAAATCCCAAAAACAAATAAAATAATCCCTTTGTTTCCTGTATTCAGATGAAGTACAGAGACCGGGCAGCTGAGAGGAGAGAAAAGTATGGCATTCCTGAGCCTCCAGTTCCAAAGAAGAGGAAGTTCACACAGCCCACACCAGTAGTGTAAGCTAACACCCCTAGCCATGATAATGATGGGTTTACTGATTTAACTTGGGTGGTTTACGCTTACCTTTATAGTCCTATATGTCTGTCTACATGTATAAAATGGGTAATTTTGTAAATAAATCCACTCTCTCTCAACAGGAATTATGAGCAGCCTACAAAGGACGGACTGAACAGTGATAACATTGGCAATAAGATGTTGCAAGCTATGGGATGGAAGGAGGGAAAAGGCCTTGGCAGAAATCAGCAAGGCATCACGGCCCCTATTGAGGTCAGTAAACCTGTTTTCAAATTAATTCTACTTGGTTTACTTTTCCCATACTTGTTTGAGTATTGTAATTGTGGATCTTTTTTTCACCCCTTAGGCCCAGATGAGGGCAAAGGGAGCAGGATTGGGTACAAAAGGCAGTAATTACACCCTCTCGGCCTCGGATACCTACAAGGATGCTGTAAGGAAAGCCATGTTTGCACGCTTCACTGAAATTGAATAAACTGTTTTTTTTGGGGGGGGATAGATGGGGAAGCTGTATAGATGGTGGATTAGTGGTGTTTATGTATATATGTGTATAGCGTCTCTTGAGAAATGTGATTATTTTTTGTTTGTTTCACTGAATTAAGGACATTGTCCTCACGCCTGTAAAGTTTGTAAAAGATGTTCCTGGATTTGTACATACAATAAAATATGTTCAGTTATGTACTTTGTCTTAATTGTTTTCTTTGTGTAATACTTGATCAGTATTCAGTCATTTCAAGATAATTTAAATGTTTGAGTCTTGTCATCTTTGTCCCGCCCCTAAATAAATTAAATTTACTGTGATAACTTGTAATTTGGTGGCTGCACCCACAATTTATGTAGCTAAAATAATCCTTTGTTCTTTTTAAATCCTTAAATGATGTCTCTGCAAGGAAAACCTTAAGATCTCAAGCAATACCCAAGATTAAGACATTGTTTTAAGAAGTGAGATAAAGAGACATTCAGTGGTTTGTTAGATAAAATCCACCACAATGTACAGTCACTGCTCCTGCGCGTGTGCGTGCGCGCCATGATGACACAAATGCAAGTGATAAAAGGTAATGCATCAAAAATCAGATGTTTTAATATTGAATTTACTTCTAAGAATCGCCCTTTTTATTGATGTGTCCACTTGTCAAATTGTGTGTAAAACAGGTTGACGCCCCCTAACCGGTATTACCGTCATGGCTTGAGCCCTTTAGCTTTGTGTTATTCACGTACACTTCCTGAAGGCTACTTTTAATAATGTAGCGAGCATGTCTCACACGACCGATAGAGGGCAGCAGTGTTTTGAAATACTGTTCAACTGCTTCATCAGCACAGTGAGATCATTTCTCTCATGAAAACTTTTGCAGTATGGCATGTAAACATTTAGGTGACTTTAGTTATCAGCTTACAACCCCTGACAAATGATTTTGTCACCACACTTGGAGGCTGTCCGCCCAGTTTTATTTTTTACCTTGTACCAGATAAATATAATTTTTTGTTCAATAGGTGAACATAAAATAAAAACCTACGCTGCTTTAAGCCAGTTAAATGATTTTAATTAAGGGCAGATTATTTTCCACATATAGGAATATAATCACTTAATTTTGAAGAAAACTTTACTATTTAAGGCTTAGACTTCACTGATGGGGAGAATCCCAGCTCCATCAATCTGTATCCAACTTTTTCAAATAAGAGTTGACGAATCAGCTATGAAAGATTGAACCTCATCATAAACCGATTTTTTTTTTTTAAATTCCAGTCGGCGTAAGATCCAGGCTGTTTGCTCATTGTGGCATTCAGATGATTTCAAGAATCAAGAATTCAGTTTAAGATTTTCAAGAAAAGCTGTGACTCCTTGGAAAGATGTATTATCCTCCTACAAAATGATTACATCACTAAGCATATTTTCTATCAATGGAATCAGAAAAGTGTCCAGATTTTCAGTGTACATCAGGTCCTTTATCTGACATGCAACCTCATATCAGAAATGAGTTCCAACAATCTCCTTGGCCAACGTAGATTCCTGATTCATCGCTGAACATCACTTTCATCCACATTCCATCTTTTTAATTATGTTTGAAGTTTGCTAGAAGCTTGCCTTTGTAGTTGTGCAGTGAGGAAAGAATTGATAGCACTCTCTGCTCTGTTAATGAGGGCCATCAATGGGCCTCAAGTGCACTTTTCCTCCAGAGCCATTTGTTTTGGCTCTGAGTTCCACTGACCAAGTCACTTTGACCGCTGGTTGAACAAAGCAATCTGTGTGATTATATTTGCATTTCATGTGTATGTCTGAACCTTGGTGGAATGAAAAGAGTGGACCTCATTTCATCCCTTTTTAGTAAAGCTGTGTGTAAATATTTGTGTGAGCCAAATTTAATCCACTCTTTCAAAAGTTAAAAAAAATTCCTGAAACTTTATTCTTGCATATGTACACAAGCTGATAAATGCAAGTTATTTTTAAATATTAATTAGTGATGCCCATACATCTTCAAAAAAGACAAAGCTCATATAGTTCAAATAAAAGCAAAGCTTTTATCCTTAAGCAGACCTTTTATCCTTAAGTTTGTACCCTCTGGCAGAATTTTAAAGACGTGTACCATTCTTTTAAAAAAAAGTAGCTTTCAGGC
The DNA here is from genome assembly GCA_030014365.1 of Clarias pachynema. NCBI lineage: Eukaryota > Metazoa > Chordata > Actinopteri > Siluriformes > Clariidae > Clarias > Clarias pachynema. The sequence continues at coordinate 23,444,340 of JAQMYL010000036.1, forward strand.
CAAATACAGTGGCTTGCAAAAGTATTCGGTCCCCTTGAACTTTTCCACATTTTGTCACATTACAGCCACAAACATGAATCAATTTTATT
>JAQMYL010000036.1:23444528-23457705 GCA_030014365.1 Clarias pachynema
TGTTTGTGGCTGTAATGTGACAAAATGTGGAAAAGTTCAAGGGGGCCGAATACTTTTGCAAGCCACTGTATTTATTTACTTACTAGTGGGATTCATATTCGACTATAAGACATATAACACACTCATTAAACAAACCACAAACCCATTGTTTTAATAGTGTGTGTCCTCTTTGTGAAAGTGATGGCTTTCAGCCTTTTGTGATAGTTGTGGATGAGTTCATTTATTTTCTCAAGCAGTCTATTCTTCTTGGCAAATCTGTCATATGTCAGGAGACATGATGTGATGCCACTCCAGAACTTTCCCTTTTTTTGTTGTAGCCACTGAAGCTTCCTCTTGGGCTGTGCTTTGGATAATTTTCCTATATGATTTTGCTAAAAAGTAAACTTTTTGTTTCATCCATTTAAATGACTTTGTATCAGTTTTAAGTTTACGTTTTTAGAGAGGCGTGCATTTCAACTCATGTTATTTATCAGTTTTTTAAAATTTTTTAATCCTAGCAGTTGTGGCTAAAATCTTTGCTAGTGTGCCTGACCATGGCATGGTGTCAACGTAACCCCTTATTTTCACTTCTTAATCAGAGTTAAAAATCTAAAGATTTAAATCTTTGCATATGCTCTTTTATCCCTTTCCCCTTTTATAAAGTTCAATTACCTTTTTTTCTTTTGACATCCTTTAACAGTTCTTTTGCCTTCCCCGTGCCACAGTATCTAGCTCAGTCAGGCTAGATTAAATGTTCAGTATTTAGCCTAGTCAGCCTAGATTAAATGTGCACTGGCTATTTATACAGACACACTGCTCACTCTTACTCACTCAGCTTTTCAGCACATCACATTTCCAATGGGCCAGAAGTTTACAAAAACCTAGTTAAGATTTGGTAATATTGCCTTTAAATTGTTGAACTTGGGTCAAACATTTCAGGCAGCCATCCACAAGCTTCTTACAAAAGACTGCTGGAATCTTATTCCATTCCTCTTGACAGAACTGGTGAAACTGAGTCAGGTTTGAAATCCTCCTTGCTCACAAATGCTTTTTCATTTCTGCCCACAAATGTTCTACTAGACTGAGCTCAGGGCCACTCCAATAGTACTCCAAACTGTACACATCTCCTGATCAACCCCTCTGACCTCTGCAGCTGATCCAGATTGCAGCTGCATATCTTGTTTTCAGCTTTACTAAGTTTTCCCAGAGCACCCCATTCCCAGACTACTCAATTCATTGAGTTCCTGTAGCTGCCTGCAGCAGATTTAAAACACCGACGCTTGCCTACATACAAAGCCAGATACAGACCAGCGCCGACATATCTCAAAGAACCCATCACACCCCTCACTGCACCAAGCTCCTCCCAGTGCTCTGGCACTCCTCAACTGGTCCCAACATTTCTCAAAAGTACAAAGAAGGCATGCATCAATACTCCTCTGGGTTTTGACTAGGTCGCATGATCGGCTCCTAAATGTCTAAACAGCTGATGAACTTAGTGATTTACTAGAAAAACAATGCTTTCTGTGTGCTTTTCTTACTATATTACCTCCCCAATGGAGTTTTAACATTGACGGTATTCTTAGCTAGTGACCTAGTGAATGAGTATCAGTATGTATTTCTATAAGTAACTTTTGATAATGGTGTCTGCAAAATGCCATTAATGTAAAAAAAAAAAAAAAACGAAAATTCAAACTAGGGAACTTGAATACAAAAACCCAAATATGTACATGTGATAGTGACAAATGACTTGCAGGGAGTGATGGGAGGTGTAGTCCAGCACCTTCCTGATGATGACTGTGCTTTATCACACCATCCTGGTTTGCAAAACCTTCCTAAAAGAAGATGCATAATTCAGATTTTCCATAATCCTTAACTCAAATGCATAATCCTAAATTTCTTTTAATACTTTTTTTCCTTTCTTTTATGAACCTGATTTGCTTGTGGTTTACACTACATATTGTGACCTTTTAACTTTCACTTTACTTGTTTATAACCGTGTGTGTTCTCTTTGCCTATAGAGTTGTTTGCTTAAAAAAGGTCAGTAAACTGCTTTCAAAGTCCACAATCGTCATGTTCCATTGCTATAATCAAATGATTCGCCTTTTTGTGATCTGACCAAAAACAATCAAATAGTGGAAAGTGACACCGGATTAAAAAGAAGAAATTGAACGCTGACAAGTTTAGAATGGTCTAGGAAATAGGAAATACATTTATGTTTTAATGACATAACAGGACATTGGATATGAGTTTAAATTGTCTAATTTGCCATTTTGGCTGTTTCAAAAGTCCTGATGCTTTGTTCATGTAACAGAGGATTTATTAACTACATTTATTTATTTATTTATTTATTTATTTATTTATTTATTTTCAACACAATTAATTAAGTATTAACTTAATAAAAGCTAACACAAGTATCACCATCAAAACAACACTTGGGTGACTCAGCAAGTCACACACAATGCTGGAATGTTGTCCTTCTAGTAATATTACTAGTTTTCTTGTTACTCAATGCTGCAGCTAATTATTAAATAACTAATTTAATCTAATAACTAATTGTATAATATTATTTCCCAAACTATCTAAACTATCAACTACTAATATTGAGTAGGTTCTCCATTTGCCACCAAAACTGATGCCTTCTGACGCCTTTCTAATCTGTCCCTTATCACAGGAGCTACAGTTACAATATCTTATTACAGCAGCACTTGGAAGTGGGTGGGATATATTAGTCAGCAAGTGAATTAAATTTTTTTTATTTATGGCCAAGCATAAGGATTTGAATGACTTTGACAAGGGTCAAACTGCGATGTCTAGATGACTGTGTCTAAACAAACAAAATGTTATGTAGCCTAATATCCTTCTCTGTTTCACATCTAATCCACAAATCATTCTTTGGATGAAAATCTCTCTCTCTCTCTGACAGTAAAATGATACGGACCATCTCCTGATAAGATTACCGGCTGGATTTATTCGACTCTAATATGCCCTCTTGCCTCTACAAACAACGCAACATAAAAAGTCCTAGGAAAACATATGAGGAGCCAGTGCATTTTGCAATACGTCTAGGCAGGAGGTTTTGTGTTATCAGCTCCTCACTAACACTTGTGCAATGTGTATGAACAAAGAAGAGGGAACATCATGATCATGTTGCACAGAATTCATGACCAAGGATGACAAGGGCATTTTCATTGATAACTCAGGTTTGTTGACGGTGAAGTGTCCAGTTACTTTATTTCCTAGGAAGCCCTCATGTCTGTGTTTCCTACTGGCGCTCCCTTATAGTTACGCTGTCATAGTGAATCCTGCCGGAGTCTCCGCTGGCACTCTGCATGAAATATACATTCACTTCATACATTATGCGACTGCTATGTAAATCTCTGTAAAGCTACTTCGTGACAATGACCCTTTTTAAAAGCACCATACAAATAAAATTGTACAGTAGAATTGAATTGAATTGCATTTGAATTTAGTTGTAGAAGAGTTTGCATGAAACATGTGAATGAAAAGCCCTTTGCAGGTCAAAAGAGCTAAAAGTTTGCTTAGTTCAATGAAAGCTGCCATTTAACATACTAACATACACAAATAAAGCTTTATAAAGCAGGTTGCACACTTTCTGGAATTATCCCAATAAAATCTTCAACTGCATGACATCATTTGTTCTCCATGCCAGGGTATGCAATAAACGTTGTCTAATGACAGACCTGCAATAAAAATATTTTTTAAAAACTACATTCTACATACTTTATCCATCACTGCAATGTGGACAGAAAATAGGGGTTCATAAATACAAATGTTCTTTCATCTATAATGATGGTTTACAATTGCTGCTAGACAGAAAAACTCAATAAAAGACGGTGTTCAGAGAGATTTAGCAATAAATAAAGAAATATTAAAACTAAAGCGCAAAAGCAAACGTGTGCCTCTTAAGCAAAACATGAATTATTTATTCAATTATATTCGATGCCACTTATCGCAGGGGACTCTTACTCGCACCCCCAATCATACACTATTAAAACACCAATCAGCTTTTTATTTTTTTGTTAAATTCATGTGTGCCGTTGAAATGAAAAAGCTTTTTAAATCTAAACCATGAAATGTGTACATAAAACAGGCATGCCTTTTATATAATTTGAAGTCTACAGAATGAGGTGCACATTATGGAGATTTAGGCCTCACTTATTATGCTGGATATGAAGAAATCTATTTGTACATAATTTGCAGGAGCATGTACGCAAGAAATTCATTTAAAAAATAATGAGACTTTCATGCATTTGATATTTCTTGAGCAAATGTTCTTGTGAATGATTTAAGAATAAATTTGTTTGTATCCAGCTTGTTCTTTTAAATTTACCTGCCTAAAAGTTCAGATCCACAATACAGTATGCAGCACATGTAGCTTCTGTGTTGTGGTTATTTCAGAGAGCAATTTAATTAAATTCTTTTCAGGTCTTCAGATGTGGCCTTTATTTGACTCTGGCACAATGTGTGAAATCCACCCCTTTAGCCAAACAGATAAAGCTGAGTCTAATAAGTCTAATAAATGGTGGCTCTTATTAAAGTGTGGGGCGGGGGTAGCTGGGCTGATCAGAAGGGCCCTGGTTCAAGGCCTAGTGCTGTGACTGCTCCTGGGCCCTTAAGCGTGTCCTTCACTCTCACCTGCTCAGACAGAAGCGGGCAGGACCCTGTCTGGGTTGTTTGTTACCTGATGGTATGCAGATTTAGCCTTAACCCCACTTTACACCAGACAAGCTATGTGTGCTGGATTCGTGCCATTGTGGCAGTTTTGAATTCATGTACAAATAAATGTACAATATTGAACATTGTGCAAATTATGAAAGACCCAAGTTAATAAGCTTTACTTGATCACATACAAATATTAATGCATGTTTATTGTCATATTTATTAATAATAATAATAATAATAATAATAATATTACTAATTAGAAAGAAACTGTTTTATTAAAATGATCCAAGTATATATTACTAAATAATAAAAGATTTTTCTCATATGTGACACCTGTCTGCTGTACTCAGTGCAAAGGTTTGTGGAGAGGTTCTGGCTTTGCTCATGTTTTGCAAGAGGACAGTTGTCGTCACAGGATTACATACACTTCTTGTGAAAATACATTTCCTGCCTACATTGGGCTTTCAATGATTTTTGAGGATGACTGCAAAATACATGTCTTTAAAAAGACTAATATTGTTCAGGTCCCACTTGTCCCACCAAAACAGCTCTGTGGCATGGTCTCCACAACACCTCTGAACATGTGCTGTCATATCTGCCACCAAGGGATTAGCATCTGATCCTTTAATTTCTGTAGACTGTAAGAAAGGGTTTCCATGGATCAGAATTTTTTACAATACATCCCAGAGATTTCTGGATGGATTGAGATCTGGGAAATTTTAAAGCCAGGTCAAAACCTTGAATACTTTGTCATGCTCCTCAAACCATTTCTGAACAGTTTTTTGCAGTGTGGCAGGGAGCAGTATCCTGCTGAACAAGTCCACTGCCATTAGGGAATACCACTGGCATGAAGGGGAGTACTTGGCTTGCAACAATGTTTAGATACATGCTTTGTGTGCAAATAACTTCCATATGAATGCCAGGACCCAAGGATTCCCACCGAAACATTAACCGGAACATCACACAGTCTCTCGCTAACCTTCCTCTCATAGTACATACTGGTGCTATCTACAGATCCATGTGATTTAAAGGAAAATATGATCAATCAAACCAATTTATGTTTTTTTTATTTATTTCTGAAGCAGAAATAATTTCTAATGCTCACTTGCCCTTTGTAGTTTTTTTTGGAGGTGAGCACAGGTTAGCATGATGGCTCACGTTTTCTGTTTAAACTCAGAAGCCTGCAAATGAAAATGTACATATGAACATATCAAAAGACTAATAATTATTATCCTGTAGCAATTCAACAATTTCATGACTTGCAGTTCAAGCTATTTGTAACATTTTTGCTTCTAGATTTAGAACGTTTCCTGGGGCTTTGCTCTGAGTAAACTGTGCAAGCATAAACACATTCACTGTCAAACCAGTATTAAAATTCATTATTCTTTGCAATAAAAATAATTACTGCAGCAGGCAGAACCGAGCTGGAGCAGAATTTACACCTTACTGTAGCTGTCACACTCAGACACAAACCAAAGCTCTGTCCAGCGGCTGTTTTCCTCTGTAATGGAAAAGTAATTGCAAGGCTTTCAGCTCTGAAGAGGCAAGGAAAAGGGCCTGGGCTCAAAATCTAATGAGCTGGCATGATAACCACTTACAGTACTGCGTGTGCATATGCTTTTCGTAGGGTTGGTGAAGGAGATTGAAGAAAGATGTGTTTTTATACCAGGTAATGTGGTTATATAATAAGGAGTAAGCATGTTTACATAAGTCGTAGTAATAGATGTCTCCAAAATGTCTTTGTTTTTTCAACTTAAATAATGCATTTTTTCCCTCTTTTGATCCTTTTTCAAACATGCTGTTTTAGTGTCTGTAGCTTAAAATGAACTGCCTTTAAATGCTCCTTTGAGGAAGTGCATTTTCCTAGCCAATCAGAATGCAGAGACAAGAAAGCCACTTTTAGAATGCTAACTTTTAGACCTCATCAACAAGGGGTAACCCCTGGTTCTGAAGGGAAAAAAAGCCAGTGTCAAAATGTGCAGTTGCTCAAATGCTGACTGGCTCCAAAAGTGAGTGAAAAGCCATAAATTGGGGTTATTATCTGTAATTATTTTTAACTTACCCCAAGAAAACATGTAGGGTATGAATGATGGAGTTCAATCAAAAGCATTAGCATATAAATTAATGTTAGCTACCATAGCATTTTAGCTAACTTAATGCCAAGTTCTCTGGATTGTGGATAGTACCTGTGTTAGGTAGACGTGTTTTAAACAACAGCCAGGCTCATTTCATTCTGCCCCATTTATACAGTAGATTAACTGGGGTTAGGGGAGAGTCAGGTCCAGCCAAGATGGCAACACCAAGAGTGCCCACATTTGAGCTCCATAATCGCTCTTTAGAAAACCTATGGGTGTTGACACAAGGGGTTTGTCCAGTTCTTTTTATACAGTCTATGCTCATCAAGCATTTTTCACCCATTTTCAGGCGTTTCCCCATTGCATTTCTGAGGAACACAGTAAGGGGAAACACAACTAAGATCTGAAGAAGACTCGGTTAGTCTTTAGCTATTTACCATTAATGGCTAATCTACCCATTCCTAAGAGCTAAAAGTAATGCTAATTGAGCCATTAGTACTTGGCCACTACCTGCTAGCCTAGGGTTATTTAAAAAAAGAAAGAAAAGGCAACCAGGGAAGAGCAGAGCTTGGCGGAGTTGAGGCACTGAGCCAGGATTGGACTCTTGGTATATTCAGTTCACAATATCAGGAAAATATAATTTGTTTGTTTAAACTCTGGCCAATGCAAAAATGGAAAGGAGCAAATGGCCCAATTTTTTTTCTCAACTTTTTGTGTTTACATAGACTGAAGACTGTATCTGTAAGATGACTAAATACTGCATTTTGCATAATAGGTTCCCTTTAAGGCAGGCACAAGTACTGTAGAAAGAAGACAGCTGCACTGAGGAGAGCATAACCTGAAAAAACAGTTCATCAGACATTCACACACACACACGTGCGTGCACACATGCATGGATTGCACTTGACCTAGACCTATATATATCTACTGCATATATTTAAAGCAGATATTTGCTGCGAGGCAACATGTGAGAGTTTTGAGTTGTGGGTAGTATTTCTTGTAGTTAAATACAAACTCACGTGTAATAGATGCTCAGAGGTATAAATTTTCTGTTTGTTTTTGTTTGTTGTTGGTACAGTAGCTCATGGCAGCACCCTGCATTCATAACACATTATTTAAATCTCACTAAGTTTTTGTAAAAAAAAACAAAAAAAACATGTTATGGGCCTTAATGTGTCTTGGCATTAAATGCACACACAATGCATTAGTGGCTATATTTAAAATAAGCCACAATAAATAAGCTGAGTTCTGTTGTTGTGTAATGGAGGAGGTACCAAAACACTGAACTGTATTATTCTCCAGAGATGTTTGCAGTGAATGCTACTTTTGACAAGCTATTAAGAAAAAAACAACATTTTATTTGCATAGTTGGTGCAGTATGTTGTATAAAATGTACAATAGATTTTCACACAATTAATTACACATTTGGATGAAAGGGGTGAGCTAAACTAGTAAATTAGTTTACTATATTGAAATGAAAGAAGACTACATAAATTTTTTTTTTTAATGATTATGGATATTGATTAATTAATATGTAGACTAATATGCTAAGAACAATGACATTGGAATCATGGAATTGTTCATTCAAGGGTTTTTATTATTATTATTATTATTATTATTATTATTGGTGATGGTGGTGGCGGTGATGAGGATGATGAGGATGATGAGGATGATATTTTTCATCTTTGTTGGTGGAGTGATTTATGTAAAGCTGATTTATGAAGTCATTGTGTTCATACTATTTTTGTAGGACTTGTTATGGTTTGGCAGTTGCTGCCAGATTTCATGCTTGCTTATGTCAACACGAGACTGACAGGGGCTAATGTGGGTTGAGACCAAAGACAATAGTCAAACTCTACTAAAATTTATGGTATGCTGCAGTTTTTGCCATTTCAGTAGAGCAGAAGTTATCCTGCGTGGAATCTTAACTTATTATATAGTGCTGATCAACTGAAAAAATATACAGTATATACAAGACATGGATAAGGTACATTTGAAGTTTAATGTTTATGTTAATATATTCATTTGAATCAAACTGTCATTGTGAACTTGTCTTATTAATCAGATTCTTTGCCGGCCTTATAATTGTCATCTGAATTACTAGTCTGTCTTATACTTAATAGTTACTTAATTTGCTTATACAAGCTGCAAAATATACAAGAGGTAAATGGAATAATATTCCAGTTACACTTTACACTTAAAGTGTGACTGAAGCATAAACTGAGTTTCAACAGTAACCATGACCTAGGCACACAAACTCTCTTTTGGATTAATGAATAACTGTCCATGAAGTCATAGATTTCATTCAATTCGACTGTATGTATAGCATTTTTGCAATAAATACTGTAACAAAGCAGCTTTACAGAAATCGGGACGTAGATTCAGATCTCTAAGAAACAATGAGAGTTTACAAGCCAAGAAATAAGCCACTGAAATGGAAAAAGAAGAAGAGAAATAAACAAAGCCTTGAGAGAAACCAGACTCAGAAGAAAACTTTTTTTCTTTTAAGGGACTCTATTAAGATTACCGTGGGATTATACATTATTCGTTCAAATACTACTTTCCGAAACTAAAATTTTCAGGGAAAAAAAATTCTCATTAAAAAAATTTAGCTAAAGCAATTCAGGCCAGTCCCAAAGTCCATGGATCTTGTTTTTAAAATGTTGTTTAAGCTCATGTGTTGTAGGATTAAGCAAACACATACTCAGAATTACAGGTCCACTGACACAGTTCCACTTGACGTTATATGAATCATGCTATAATTTGGGGTACATTTCACAAGAAAAAGTACAAAATGGTATAATTTGTCAGTGTGACAAATCTGCTAGTTGTAAAGCTTAAACATTAATTGTTTTCAAGGTAAAATTGGTTTCACTACTCAGTTTGTCAAATAACTTAAAATGAATTTGTCTGAATGCCAAGTGAACAGCCACAAATGATGTCATTTTGTTCTGTGGCATACATTTTGTTTGCATTTGTGCTGTGATTTATTTTGCTTCTCCAAATATACTGTACTGCCCTCCTTGCAAGTTGAGCATCCCAGTGACCCCTGTATCTATTTTAAAATATGTGTTGATGAGAAACAGAGAAAAGGGAAGTTGACAGGTACAGTAACAATGTTGACCCTTCTTTTTCTGACCCATAATTGCAGTAGTAGGACTTACCTGGCTGACCACATTCAATTTCATGAACAGTTTAATATCATATATGAGCAAATAATTTAATTCAAATAATAACGAATCTGTAAACCATAAAAAGAGTAAGTAACATAGTTGAGGGTCAACTAATATACTCAATGACAATGAGCTATTATAGATAAAATATATCAAAAATTAGAGAACACTTTTCACAGTGTGTTTAAAATGTAAGCCACAGATATGAATAAGATTTTGTAGCGCCAAATTGGGACAAATCATTTTGAGTTCATGACAGTGAAACATATAAAATATATGATAAAGTATACGCCATATAGAAAAAAATATACGCATCAACAACGACCTAGAATGTACACCAAATTACAAAATGATTCATCTCTGCATGCCATAACCCTGCCTTTACCATGTTTGACAGATGATGTGTTTTGCTTTAGAACACGAGCCTTTCCCTCTCCTTCTGCATATTCTTAACTTCCAATAATGTTGTTAATCTTGTATTAGAACTGGATAGGTTTTATTCAGAGATTCAGAGAGTTACAGGCCTTTTGGTGAGACTAAGATCACCAGTGCATTCCTACTTTTTTTTACGAATGTACCAAATGGTTGATTTGGCCGCTCCCATTCTTTCTGCTGTCTCTCTGATATGATTGTTTTGTTCTGCCTAACTATAGCCTCCTTCAATTGCATTGACACCTCTTTTGATTGCATATTGAGAGTTTCCATGAGCAGCCCCCCATTGCAAATTCAACAATTGGAACCAACTGCAGACGTTTATTTATCCTTAATTTCTCGTGAAATACCTTAGAAACAGACCACATCTGGCTATTATTAAAATGAGTATCAGGCAGTTGTTAAATTACTTTTGAGCCTGTGAAATGGAGGGACTTTTTCAATTTTATTTCTTAATGATTCGTGAAATGTTTGTTAAACCCCTTGGAATTAAGCTGAAAGTCTATGCTCAGTTGTATCTTGATTGCTTAGTTTCAAAATACTATGGTAAAAATACAAAAATTGTGTTATATGCCCAAAAGGACCAGACCTTATCTTTAGTAACCAACTTGAACACAGTCATCGTCGGATCGTCTATACTGCTTTATCATGTATACAGGGTCGTTTGGGGGGGGGGGGGGGGCGGGGGCGTGGGGGCCTTTCCCAGAAGACAGAGGGCCTGTGGCAGGGTACACCCTGATTGGGGTGCCAATCCATCGCAGGACACACACACTCACATGCTCATTCACACACTATAGCCTGCCAATGAGCCTAATCTTCATGTCTTTGCACTGAAGGAGGAAACTGGAGTACCTGAAGGAAACCCACTGAGCACAGGTATAACTCCATCCACACAGACCCTGAGGCGGAAATCGAACCCAGACCCCGGGGGTGCTGAGAACTCCTTAAAAATAAACACAGTGTACCTCTTAAAACACTTTAGGGCACATGATTGGACTTTTGAGGGCCACTGATGTACCGTTAAAGCTTGACTCTAAAATCTAATGAAAGGTACACCACAGTTACTTCCTCAGATTACTTTTTTTTTTTTAAAAAGAGGACACCTTGTACTAGACACTATATCGGATGAATGTTCTTACTACTCATTATTATTACACATACTACTTTTTTTTTAATTAATTTTTTTTACCTACCTAGATTACTATTGAGTACCACACTGTGCCCAGGCTGTTCTGAAACCATACGCGATCCTGATTGGACAGTTAAAGGAGGGCGGGACTCATGTGGCTCCTCCCATTTCTCAACTAAAGAGCGACTCCGAGTTCATTTCATTGCTTGAAACATTTTTTCCCCAGTTTAATGCAATAAACACAACGCAACAGAAAAGAGAAAAACTGTACAAAGGGAGAGAGAGAGAGAGAGATTATTTTTTTCTCCCTGTAAATAATAAAAAGGCGCCTGGAAAAACAAAAGCTGTAATAACGCGTTAATAATAGAGGACATAAGTGGGAAGAAATCAGCTCTGTATTTGTGTTTCCGTCGACTGGTAAGAAATATTTCACTTTTCAGTCACTTATCATTAAACAATGTACGTTGTAGCGCAGACCATCTAAATAAATCTGTATTTTGCAGCTTGAAATGAGTTGTAATATTTTATAAAGCATTATACAGGTCATGTTGGAGTTATTTCTGAATTCCCAGCCTTTGTTTGCGCTGTATGTTTTGAGCTGTGTGTGGGTTCCTGCTGGTGTGTCACGTCCATGTGTTGCACTTTTCTCACTTTTAAACGGTTTAACGGCGTCTCACGAGCCAAATGACGCAATATGCACGCGCACTCTGTTTGGAAGTAACCTCACGATTTGTTGGTTGACGGAATGAAAGCACAGACACAGAGATGATAGCGAGCAGTAAGGTTATAGCTATTGTCTGGGGATCATTACGAGGTTCACTCTGCGCTTTTCTTTGTTTTTATTTTTTCGTTGTGTCGCGGAGTGCTTCAACACGGCCGTTTGTTTCCTAAACAAGAGTTCAGTGTTTGACAGAATGTTGTGCTAACCTTTAAAACGTGTAAATGTTACTCAGTTATTTGTCCAATGTCCGTAATCATGATTAAATGTTGAATTCGACGTTTCCACGCGGTGAGTTAGTGTAACGGGATACTCCAGCACATGGACGAGACTCTCTCTCTCTCTCTCTCTCACAGCTACTACTTCCGTTTCACAGCTGCAGAGGAACAGAACGCTTTTTTACAGTTTGTTTCCGTTTGTTTGGAAATTGTTTACAATAATTTACTACATGTTAAAGGTTTTTTAATCGTTCAGAAGTTAAGGGTAACCTACCGTTCTCCTCCATTGAAGGAGGAATGTTTTGGTTTGCTAGCTCTAGTCTAGAAAAACTTTTTTGTTTGTGAGGGAGATTTAAATGCCTGTACTTAAAACATCCATCTATGGACCGTGAAGGCCAACAGTGAGCATTGTATTTATTCCCATTTGTTCAACAGTGGTAGGTCCTCCGGTCAACATTCACACACTATGGGCAATTTGGAGACGCCAGTTAGCCTAATCTGCATGTTTTTGGTCTGTGGGAGGAAACCGAAGGAAACCCATCGAGCACAGGAAGAATATGCAAACTCCATGCACACAGACCTGACATGGGAATCAAACCCAGGACCTGGAGGTGTAAGATCACAGTGCTAACCACTAAACCACCGTGCTGCCATATGTATATTCAGGAATCTGGTTGGAAACCAGTAGGTTGGTTACTAGGGATGTAACGGTATCAAAATTTCACGGTACGGTAATACCTCGGTATGAATGGCACGGTACGGTATTTATT
>JAQMYL010000036.1:23467084-23480927 GCA_030014365.1 Clarias pachynema
GTTTAGTTTTAGGCATTTTAACGAAAGTTTAATTTAGCAAGCTAAGATAGCGGTAGACCGCCTGCTGCCGTCAGAGCAATTGTAACGCTAGCTGCTGCATTCACGCGCATCTCGGATGGTCTCAGTTCCTGATGATTCGTGCTTTAAATTTTTTTATTTAATATAATAAACTTTTAATCTACAAAAATATATCAATCCAGAGAACAAATATTTAAATAGACAGTTCAGGCATTTAAGTGGCACCGAAATGACGCACCGAAATTCGCGTTCTGTTTCGGTCCGGTATATACCGTTTATATAGGTACCGGTGCTGTATTGGCACCGGTTTTCGGTACCCAACCCTAATGCTGTATGCAAAATTTTTATTTAAAACATTAAATTACTGAAAGATAGTCGTCATTTAGCCCTTTGCAAGTGAGACAGCAGCGTGGTTTTTCAGTGTTGAAAAAAAGGGATAGATTAAATATAACCCAACAGCTGGGTGATTCCCTGTCAATGCTTGGATTGTCGTCTGCTTGTTTCACTGGGGCTCCAGTGCCAAATTCCATTAAAGGCCTAGTAATGGTGTCAGGTGCAGATTCCGCTGTAGCAATACAGAATTTCATGCACCTATAAATGATTTATCTGGTTGATTGAGAACCAGATTTCTCAGTCAAACCTACAACAGATCGTGTCACCTAAATGCACTTATCTTTATTTTACAAGGTTACTAGTACAGAGGTTCATGTCTGTTTTATATTGGTAACCTTGATTGTTTAACCAGGGCTTCTCGACTTCTCCTTCCTTGGAGGCCCACTACCCTGCGTGGTTTCAAGTTTCGATCTGGCTACTGGACGTCTTAGCTAATGAGCTAGTTTGATGCTCATTATAGTAAGGGGTGCCGCAAATAGTGTCATGATATGTGTGTTTGCATTTAAAAAAACAACGATATAAAATACTTGTGATATGTCATAAAAATCTCACAATATCTATATAATTTTAACATATTAGCTAGTCCTAGTTGCAAACAGATAAGATATGAAACTTAGTTTTATGCTGAGAAACATTCTTTTTGTTTTGCAGAGATTTTGAAGACGTCCTGAACGCTCACACACACAGAACCGGTATCTATTATTTCTTGCATGGAGCCTGTCCAATCAGAGATGAGCATCCTGGTTAATGGGAAAAGTCATGACCTTGGGGATGATATGAATGTGCCAATGAAGACAATGATAGAGGAGGATGTGTAAGCATGCTTTTATTATTAATTAGCTTAATCATTATTTTGTCCATGTATTTATGTAATGCATATTTATATTTAAAAGCACTCCAACGTTTTGTGTCATACTGAGGCACTAAAACTACCAGCATGGACAAACTGGCCACCTCGTATCACTCACACCTTATACATGCATATGATGTGTTTCATTTTTGCTAGCACTGTAAAAAAAAATTTTTTAATTAATTTTTCATTTTATGTAAAAGTTTACATAATTTTTATGTAAAAAAAATGACTAATTGATAAATGCAGTTCTGCTCATAGCTTTAATGCTCTTTTAGCTGACAAAAGAGTATGACGTTGATGGCAGTGACGTGTTTCTCCTGTGATAGCTATTTGACCGCTTTCTAATCGAACAATTTAAGAGTGACATTTATCTGTAATCACTGCGTCGTCACTCTATATTTATTTGTTTGAGCTTTCTCACGATGCTCTTTGTGGCACTTAGTTATTACAACTTGGCTTTGGGTATTGCTTTGCTAACCTTTGAGTTTCTAATTTGAGCATGGTCTCTGCAGAACTAAACATCAGAATTATGCTCACTTTTTTTCTAGATCCCTGCAAACACAATGTTTATATTGACAATATTCTGAATTTCAGTGAAAGTGCAAATTTAGGCCCGACTGGAGAATGTGTACGTTTCAGATTTTCTGAAGCACTTTTCTTAGGTTAAAGATTTCGTTAAGGTAATAGTTAGTGTGCATAAAAAAAATAGACTACAAGATTATATTAATGCACAGTATGAGACGAACTGCATTATAAGTGCATTATTTGTGTTTTTTGATTGTCTACCTTGTGCCTGAATGTTTATTTATTTGCAGCATGCTAAATGGTGCTGGAATGGAGTGTTTTTTTGATTGTGTAATTTCTAAGTGCATTGCATGTTTCCTGTTTTTTGTGCTTGCATTGGATAACGGACCATGTCGCCCTGTCCACCCTAAGAAATGGCACTCAAAACAGGTATGTTTAAGTATGTGATAAGCTTGAAGCTGTATTTGAACTAGACTAACTAAACCTAGAAAGGCTGCTAATCCGGTGAATTTTAGTCATAATTTTATTTAATGTCATAGAATTAAAGGCTAATGCATATTTTGTACTTCTGATTGATAGATTTGATGATCCCGATGGGGGTCTGGCGGAAAATGTGGAGTTTCTGCCTGGCGGTGAGGGCAAAAAGCCACGCTTCACTGATGTAAGTGCAATAAACAAACTATGAGGCTAATGTCTGTTACACACATAAGATTGATTTCCTTTGTAGTGCTAAGCTTGTATGTAGCTTAAAGTGTTTCAAGTTCTTGATATGTAACATGTAGCTATCATGTGTATAGTTTAGTAATATTTAGCCAGGTCTTTTTTTGAATCCTAACTATACTTCGCATCTTATATTTTTATTTTGTCAGTTTGAAGGGAAGACCTCTTTTGGCATGTCCGTCTTCAATCTCGGCAATGCCATTATGGGCAGTGGGATTCTGGGTTTGGCGTACGCCATGTCCAACACTGGAATCATCCTCTTTTTGTAAGTTTGAAACTAGTTTCTTTTCTTTTCAGAGGCATGTTGGATTAGTGGTTAGTACTGCCGTTCACACCGTTAGGGTTGAGGGATTGAAACTAGCCTCCAGGCTGTATATATGGAGTGTGAATGCACTTCCTTTGCTTGCTGGGTGGGTTTCCTCAAGGTTTCCTCCCACACCTGCACAGTATGTTGATTGGCATGTCCAGATAGTATTGGTATTAGTAGATAGTATGCTTCACAGAATAAGCACTGTAGATAAAGGATGGATAGAGGGCTTACATTACTCCTTTGTGCATTTATTAAACAGTTTTAAAAAATAAGCAGCTATTTGCCCAGAGCTATTTGAAGAATGCCATGATTTTATTTCCTTTTAATATGTTTATATTTCACTTAACCACTCTGAACCCAAACTCTACTTGCTTTATTATATTATATTTACTACATTAAAATTGTATTAAAACATACTTTGTTTAATGCTGCTAGTTGAAGACAGAGACAGTTGACAAATAGGTCTGCCACACCGCATAACCATACACCCGTCCTGACCCTCAGAACTGCCATATATCATGAGCAGCGACCTTGTTTCCTAAAGAGGAAAGGAAACGGCATGTCCTCCAGGATGTCGAGTAAATCTCTGCCCCTCCCACCCCATTTTTCCATCATTTAGCCCTGCTCTACCTGCTGGCCCAAGCCCCGCCCACTGAAAAGTTTCCATGACTCAGGCTCTGTCCTGCGTTTAGGGTTATGCTCCTACCCCTGAAAACTTTCCATCTGGTGCTCCTGCCCCTTCTGTGCCTTGGAAAGGCCAAGTCTGAAATAGTCCTTGCTCTCCTCTCCCAAACCCCTCCCTCCCTCCCTTCAAACATCTCGCCCCTCCCCTTATACGGCCATCAGATATCTTTTGCTTGTCCGACTAGATTCACTGACTGACCTGTCTTGGGAGGTGGCGTAGACACCAGAATTGAAATCAAGCTTAGGTGTCTTCTGTATCACATGTGCTACTGGACACCATGGCTCTGATTACGTGGCAGGTGATCCTTCTACTAAGAACGCAATTCAGTCTGCAGTCATGTAAAATCTATATTCATTAGTTAAACTAATAGTCAGTCATGCTCTCACCTGCTTTAAAAGTAAATGTTTGTCTTTTGTTATAGAAATTTGGGTCCAGATAAATAATGCATAATATGTCATCAGTCAGAGTTAAAAAACTTCTGAATTTCCATGCAGTTTTAAGTAAAACTGGCACAATCACCATTAAAAACCTTTATGTTTGGCTTAATTCTACTTTGTCTTTTGTAATTATGTAGTGTATATGCAGTAGAGAGAATTTGTTTCAATATAAAAAGCAAATAAGATATGACTAGACATACAGACTGCTACCAGCTGTGGCAACACTGTGTGGAACACAGTTGGTTATCCTGAATTCTCAGCGTGACCAGACCAGTAGTTGAGGCCAGTAGTTCATTCATACCACAATTGTCATAGGAGTAATAAAAGTTGAATAGAGCTTTTCAGCCTCCTGCCATGTACCACATCAACACAAATCAATCAGTAATCAAACATTGATTCAGCTGTGGTTTTCCCATGGTCATCAGTAAACATGACTTCTCACAGTTGCTGGTGTTTTATAAGCCTGTGTATCGGGTGGTAACATCACACACTTTTGCTTAAGCACACGCTGAAGTGGGCATCATTGGGCTAAGTCACTGGTGTGGGAAAGTTGGTGACTTGAACATTTTGAGGACTGCTGAGTGATGAAGTTTCTGCTCACATTAGACCATTGCTCCATCAAAACCTTGGCACCGGGTTGTGATCACGAAGGATCATGGGAAATGCTTTCCATCCAAAAGTCCACAGTGTGTATCGGGAGAGTGTCCACAGCAGCATTTCTTACAGAATTTTTGTGTTTTCTGAACACCTACTCATTTCATTTCACAAGCTAGTTCTGATTGTTCTTACACAAATGCATATCGAGAAAAAAATCCACTATTCTTAGACAATTTTCATAGACAATGATCATTAGAGTTTTCTTTAGTCACGAATTCTGTGCGTTTGCTTCCAAGATTCACTCACAAGTGATTATTGAAACTAAGTCAGTTATTCCTTAAGCAACTAAATTCTGATTTTTTACAAAACTCTTACAGAATGGCCTATATTAAAATGTCTCAGGTGTAGCTTGCAGCAGTAAAGTGTGTGTTGGCCAACAAGGCCTTACCGAGTTGCAAGCTTACAGGGAAATAAGAATTTGTATTGTATTTTTACTCTTCACGCAATGAGAAACTGTGTTTCTGTGTTAGCAAAAATGACCGAACTTGGCTGAACCTACAATGATGATTTGGGAAGTAAAAACTTTACTGTTAAAAACATAATAAATCACATTGCTTAACTAATGATTTACAGAAGATAGCTAGGGTGTTTGATTAAAGCATGGATTTCTGCTCTTCCTAGGAAAACCAGAGTATGAGTGAATTGCAAAGTAGAACAAATCTACTGGCAACACTTCAAGCATTTTGGCCGCATAGACAAAGTTTGTGGCTTTCACAACATATGATTAGACCAACAGTGCTTATGAAATTTCTCTGGAAACTTCTCCACCTCTTTGCAAACTTTTCAAAATGCTTGTAGTTTTTATCTTGTAAAATCTTTAGGTTACTGGAAATGCAGAGACTTTTTATGTTTGTAAATTCCTGTGTTTCTATTCCTTGCCACCCTGATGATGTTTTCTGAGAAGAGGAGAACTTTCAAGAGCCTGCTCATGAAGTCAAATCATTTGTCATCAGAAATATCGCATAAGAAAGAGTGAAATGCTCAATATAAATTAAAAATGTGTAATTATTCATGGCATATCAACCTATTTTAAATAGCATATGACAGAGGTGCTGTGCATTTTTTGTGAAACTGGATTGTCATAAGTGTTTTCTGGTTAGGTTCCTTCTCACAGCCGTCGCTGTTCTTTCGTGCTACTCTATTCACCTCTTGCTTAAAGCCTCCGGTGTTGTTGGTAAGTTCATATGTTTTCAGTGTAATCTTTTGATCATGTAATTATCGATGAAACATTTTTTCGTATGAATTACATATTCAGAGCTTATTTCCGTATGCTGAAAACTCTTCCAGGAATCAGAGCCTATGAGCAGCTGGGTTTCCGGGCTTTTGGGACACCCGGCAAACTGGCAGCTGGAATTGCTATAACACTTCAGAATATAGGAGGTGAGGAGAGCCTAATACATCGGATTGTTTTGTGGACCTAAATTCTGTGCTGTGCATTCGTGATTTTATTTCTTTTTTAACGTATATGATGTATGTTTAGGATGTATGAGAAAACATGTAATGATGCATTTTCCTTAAAAGTGAACATTATTTTTCTACCATTTGTGCTCCACTAAAGAGCCATGATTACACCGGGATTCATTTTCTGAAAACAAAAAAACCCATTTGCAACCTGATTTACTAAAAGGGTCAAATGATAGGTATTCATTTAGTGGATGTCTGCTTCTGTCATTTAATAATTTAACAAAATTTACTTTAACTTAATTTGCTTAGTTTTTTCTTCCAGGAAATGTCTGTGTTGTCCCATACACTACTTTGCACTCCACATCATTTCTACAATTCTTTGTAAATCATCTGCAACATAACCTATACATGAAATTGATCAGACTGCATACGTAAATTTATTCGAATTGTCTATGGCCTGCATCAACCAATATTGAAAAAGGGAACAGGAAAAAAAATCAGATAAATGAGTTAATAATTTGTTTTTAGAAGGTGATTTTCTTCCACTTTAATTCCCATCCATATAATTTTTAAAAAAGCTGTCAGTCAGATTAGTTAATAATTATTTATATATAAACATTAGTTTCTGTTTAATCTTTAAATCTTTCCCTTTAAGATTTTTTCTTTTGCTTTGTTTTCTTTTCCTTTTTTCATTCCCAGTTCCCTCCATAAAATTTCTAATCCTCCAAGGGTGATGTATTATCTACATCCTGACTGCCAATGATGATCAGTTTAAATCACATACTTATAGCATAATTCATTTAAGAGCTTATATGGTTCATTACTTAGCCATTCAGGAAGTTGTTTATATCAGTATCATGTAGAAAAGTGATATGGGTGGAGACTTGAAGCTGCAATTTCAAAACCTTTTCAAAAACCATTTATTTTCTACTTCACAGCTATGTCCAGCTACCTGTTCATTGTAAAGTCTGAGTTTCCTCTGGTCATCCAGGCCTTCCTGAAGGCAGATGGCAACTCTGGGTAAGTGACCTAGCAAGCCACGATTGAGGCTTGGTTGCTATAATATTTCTGTAAGCAAACTATAACCGATTACCATGAACAGAATGTGCTGTCTAATGGGAGAACATGACTTTAAGGTGCCTTGAGTAAAATATTTCAGGTAAAAAATAGAAAAATAGAAGCTATACGTAACCCATTTTTGTGGATATGGCGTGGCCTCTGTCTGGTCTCAGTCTGATGATTCCGAGCCACTTTATAGAATCAAAATCTAATCCAAGTGTAGTCTGAGCTACTCTTTTTCTACTCTTTTTGATTAGCTAGATCATGTGATTTAACAATTCTAAACATTACTCACTTTAGGATCTGTCTGTTATGTGGTCAAAAGGTTGTAAACACAACGTCTGTGTGTAAGATGTGAGACTTGTATTTTTTTATTCAGTAAGGCATCCTATTTATCACTGTCATTTTGCCCTTGGTACTGCTACTGCCGAGACACCATTGATCTCTAATGGCCTGCACCCAAAAATCTTAAACCAGTATGCAGAGGAGGTGTGGCAGCAATGCTGAGCTGGGAATGGACAGTTTTATAAGGCTTAGCATCTGATTGGCATCTTCCCACCACTCCTCTGTCCCATTCCTAATGATAAAGGCAATAACAGCGGCTGGCGTCAGAGTTTTAACGTGACTTAGAACGTGTGCCGGATTCCTCCTTGTCCTTTTTCCACGAAGCTAAAATCAGATGCTGTCCTGGAGTCAACTGCTTTCTCTCTGTTTACATCCGTGTTTAGCTAAACCACGCATGCTAGAATAGATCATGTGACAACAGTGAATGTCTCTCAGAAACATAATAAATGTTCTTTATATTTTGTATTTTTGTGTTTATTTGAAGATACACCTTTAAGCAGCCTACAGTGAAATGATTTCCCTCCAGGAGGTCTGACTTTGATACACAAAGCTTCACACAAACCACTTTTAACCTATTTCAGGGTAAATGAAATATCCTTCTAAATATCAGCCCTAGATTCATGGCTCTGTGGCAGATTAACTACCCCAGTGTTCGTAAAACACTTCTCTTGAACGGAGACAGATAGTAATATGTTTTTTAGATAAAGCTTTGGAACATCATTTGTTATCTGTGTCCGAGTATGCGTGTACACTTGTCTACTTGTTTACGTTTAGAAAAACAAATATTACCACTGGATATCCAACAGGCAACATTTCCAGGAACAGCATGTTGTCACGGTTACAGTCAGTGATCACATATCATGCATGAGTCAAATGCGAAGCACCTGCACCATTATATTTAAGATACTGTTTATACAAGTGGAACATATATTTGAATGTTTTTGGTCAATGTCGAGGAGCTAAAAAATACGACAGTTTATGACAATTTCACAGGAATAGTAGGATTCTTTGCCTCGCTCTTAAGTGTGCTAATACGTTAAGAAATATAATAAAATAATAGTAAGATATATTAGAATAAAATCGTATAATACATTGTATAATGTCTTATATGTGTGGATATTTGCTACTGTAGCAACCCTGCATGGAGAGCTATGATAATAATGGTCAAAAATATTTCACAAAACCACTGTGATGATGAGACAGTCCAGTAGCAATGATATGATTAATTGGAAATAACCGAGCAATATCATGGTCTTTTCGTTCCCTTGCCCTGACTACTGACTAAAGTGCTTAATGTACATCCAAAAGTCAAAAAACTGCCTATGCAACAATGCTATTCAGGTTCTGGAGCCTTGACCTGGGTCATCTCCATACCCAAACCCAATAGAAAACGTTTTGGACAATGGTGAAAAGGCAGTAGCAGCATCTTCTGTACATGATCTTAAGAAAAGCAGGCGTGGATTGAACAGGAGACACCAGAGTAATGCAGATGTTTTTTGACTCTATGTCCAGTCGGATCTAGCAGGTTTTGAGGAATCATGGACTTTATACTAAATACTCATAGTTTTATACCAATTTTGTTGCATCAAATAACATTTTATTCTTAATAACTTGATTGTCATTATTGTAAAATATTGAGTAAGCCATTAAAACATCGAATTTTATTTTTGTCCACCACTGTAGTTTCTGTCCTTAGTTGTGTGTTTTTGTGAGAATGATGATAATCTGTACAGGGATCAATGCATTACACCATGCTACCAAACAGAATAGATTTCCATTCATGGAGGAGTTCATAAATTCCTTGTATGATATGATTTTAATTTATTTACATATTGTCTTTTGACATGCTTGTGTGCCCTGAGAGCAGTTGGTTAGAGGACAGACTAGCTACAGTAATAGCTGGAAATAGAATTTTTCCTATAAGGTCTGCACCGAACACATGGTGCACCTCCTAATCCCCGTGCAGAGTGATTGCGTTTCTGTATGTTGGATGTTACTCAAGATCTCGGGTGGGCTTGACATCCGTGTTTAGTCGCCAGCAGGCCAAATTTGTCCTGTGCCTGTCCCGTGTACAGTAACAACATTAAATCATCGCTGCATAAATGAGAGATTCTGTCATTTAATCCAGTTTTGTTTTAGGTAAAACTTAATAGGTGCATGGCCATGTGTTTGACTCACAAACCATGTGATTTATTTATTGTACACACCACTGACAGGACAATAAATATGATCATGAACTCACTTGTAAGAAAATGATCGTTTTTGTGACATGTTCTTTCTTGCTGTCTGCTTTAGAGAGTGGTATATAAATGGCAACTACCTGGTGGTTCTTGTTTCTATATCTGTGATCCTGCCTTTAGCCCTCATGAAGCAACTCGGTGAGTGAAGCCTTTAATCTACTTCTCAGTTCACTCTTTCTCTCCTACAGTCACAATCAGTATGCAGCTTTTGAGCTCATAAGAATACTAGAAAGTAAGGTTGCGCTAAAATAATGTTTCTCTAAAATGTGATCATATTAATAGTAACAGAAAACAGAATTGGCATAACAATACTGTTTTTAGTTGAATTACCCCTTCTCGTTTGCATTATTTATTAATTATATTAACTTTTTTGGGCAATGTATTTCATTAATACAGATCATTAATTGCCTTTTTATCTTTAACTATTTATATTTACAGTTAATGTTGTGGAACAGCTACAAAACAAGCCATTTCCTGTTATCACATTATAACAACTATAAACAGTCAGCAGGTCGGCATGTTACAGAGAAACCAAGCGGGAAGTTGTCCTGAAGGCTCAGTAGTCCTGTACTGGAAAACTGACCATTACAAAGCCTTGACCCTCAAACATTCTGTAGAATGAAAAATAAATGTCCTTATAGTAAGTCTCATCATGTCAGTGATGATACGATTATTAGAGCTGTGCGACTAAATTGATTATATAATTTAATCAATCTTTTGCTTGTTGATGGATCAGTTTTTGTTTCAGAATCGATTAATACTTTTTTCATTATTTTTATGCATGTGCTCGGTGGGTTTCCTCAGGGTGCTCCGGTTTCCTCCCATAGTCCAAAGACATGCAGTTTAGTTTTTTTTTCCTGTTATGTATTTGCACCCTGTCCCGTGTGTATCCTGCCTCATGCGTTAAGTCTCCTGGGAAAGGCCTCCAGGCTTCCCGCGACCCTGTGTACAGGACAAAGTATTATAGACGATCAGCAAGTGAGTGAGTCAGTAAATGGCCTAAAATCAACAGATTCTTTACAAATATATCACAAATTTTGCAGAAAATATGAATCGAACATATCTACTGTAAATATTTTGAGTTTATGAGTGGTATATTAGTCCACCTTCTGGACTGGAGGAAGATTTGCAGGGGGAAAATTGCTTTTCATCTGCTTTGTATGACATAGAATTGTAAAACTCCACAAGTTATGTGACATTTCAATGTTTATTAAACACTTATAGTAGTTTTTAATACTTCAGATTCTGTAAGTAATAGCTGTTTTCGAAAAATCAGACAGTAAACATTTGTGCTATTTAATCGAAAATGCCCGTTACACCCAAAAAACTAATTGAATTTATATATCAGTTTGCTTACAATTTACAGCTCTATTTGTTATATCTTTGCTAAATAATATTTTAGAGTTTAATTTTAGCCATAGATGATGTAAAGTGTCTGTCTGCCCTACAAATCTTTGTGACTATGGAAAAGATAACAAGACACATTAATCTAAACCTGTTAATTTGAAACACAGCTAGCACTACTCTCAAAGCTGCTGTGGGAGAAACATAATCAGGATCTTTCGACCAATCAGCTTAAAAAAATTTATAATAAAGAATGCTCTAGCTTCAGTTGAATAGGAAGTGTGTTAAAAAATTGTTAAACGCAGGATAAAGTGTTCTTATAGATCAAGTAAACTAGGAGGAATAATTATAAAAGTCCTGCTTAGTCCATGATGACTTTACACTAACTCACCTCCATGTCTTTTAACCAACAGGTTACCTCGGTTACACCAGTGGTTTCTCTCTTAGTTGCATGGTTTTCTTCCTCATTTCGGTACGTAGATGCCCAGTTGCTCTTAGCATATATGCATAAGTTTGTCACATGTACTGCATGTGTCATTAGGTTGGATTTGGAGTACCACTTTTTTCACCTTTAACAAAACATATTGCTTCTCTCTCACTTTAGGTAATCTATAAGAGATTCTACATCCTTTGCCCATTCGAGGAGTTCTTGGCTAATAACACAGACGTCCACGTGCTTTCAACTGATTTGCCATTGACTGACACTCACCATGATGAACATGTGCTGGACG
Organism: Clarias pachynema; assembly: GCA_030014365.1. Lineage (NCBI taxonomy): Eukaryota > Metazoa > Chordata > Actinopteri > Siluriformes > Clariidae > Clarias > Clarias pachynema. The sequence goes on from JAQMYL010000036.1 coordinate 23,478,806, forward strand.
ATACACAATGCTCTCCTCGTATGTTCACAGTAAACTCTCAGGTACTGTTTGTTATTATGGAGAGGCACTTTGATGGCAGAAAAGCCTGACTGTCCTTTATAATAAGTATATGGGACAGGACAAGCAAGTGATTGTGTATTGTTTTACCCTTGTCCTAGACGGCGTACACCATCCCTATTCTTGCCTTTGCCTTTGTTTGTCACCCTGAAGTGCTGCCCATCTACACTGAGCTACGCAAGTAAGTTCTATATTTATCTACCAATCAATAGAGAATCGTGATTGAACTCCCAACCATCTGATTAGTAACTTAAAGCTTTGATCACTGATCCCCAACCGCACATCTGTCATATATGCCATGAGTCATACTTATTAGTGTAAAATCAATTAGACTTACTTTCAAGTTTGCTGATAGATTCACCTTTAGTGCTTTATTTTATTTTCTTTTTCTCAGTACCATTAACACACCTCTCTCAGATAATGGTCAACATGAGCATGTTGATCGTGCAGGTGTTTGTAAAGTAATGAACATGCTGTCTGTTTGATTGCAGCCCATCTAAAAAGAAAATGCAGCAGGTATCCAACCTCTCCATCCTCATTATGTACATCATGTACTTCCTCGCTGCCCTGTTTGGCTATCTGACCTTCTATGGTAAGGCACATTTAATCTATTTCCCCTCAGATAGTGCACTGTAGACAACTGCTATGTTTGTTTTTGAAAAACCCTTATCATTAGGGGAACAGACTGAACACAAGAACTGAATATAGACCACTTAGTCAATAAAATAATTATATTCTTATGTAATTAATGCTCACTATGTAAGGGATAACTCTTGATGGGGCTATTAATAAATAATTATCAGTGATAAGGTGCTTTGATGTGTCCCAAAGTGTTCTAATTCTCTTATATCACAGCAATTTGCCAACGATAACAATTTCTGTTTATTACAGATCGATTTCATGCTTTTAATTTGTAGCTAATTGCATTTCATTTTGTTACCCATCCGCAAAACATTATAGCATGTATTTACTGTATACAGTAAAACCGTGGATTGCGTGTTTTTGCAAGACAAGCAAAAATCTTAATAAATTTGAACTTAAACGAGCGAGGTCTTGAAATACGAATAGTACGTAGGCGCTTTGTCTCCCGAGTGTCACATGATCACAACAGAGTCAATGGTTCTTTTCTCTTTCGCACTGTGGGATTGTGGGTAATCATCTCCCATGCTCGGTGAATGAATAATCGCGTTTCCATTATTTTTTATGAGGAAATTCGCTTTTGAGTGTTTTGGATTACAAGCAGCCTTCCGGAATGAATTATGCCTGCAACCCAAGGCTTAACTGTATATGGTGCATTGCAAAAATATTGTGGAAACCTATTTTATGTAACTTATTGAAAAAAGTGAAATTCATATATTCTAGATTCATGATTATATGATGATTATAAATTACAGCTCATGAAATGAAAAATCCAGCATTTCAAGATATTAGAACATTTCTGTAAAAAGGATTTACAGTACAGAAATGTCCAAGGTTTGAAAATATGTTTATTTCAATATTTGGTCAAGGTTCCTTTAGTGTAGATTGCTGTATTGGTGTGGCATGGAGGTGATCAGCAGAGCATTATTGAAGCCCTGGTTGCTTTGATATCAAAGCAAAGCAACATCCTTCAGCTAATTTGTATTAGTGGGTTGTGTTTTTTTCATGTTTCTTTTGGCAATACCCCATAGACTGTCTATGGCATTCAGATCAGGGCTTTGGTTTGCCAATCAAACACAGGAATTTAATGGTCAGCAAACCAGTTAATGGTATTTTTGGTGCAGTAGACAGGCGCTAAGTCCTGCTGGAAAAGGAAATCTGCACCTCTTTGAAGCTTGTCAGCAGAATGATGCATGAAGTGCTCTAAAATCTCTTAGTAGATGCTGCATTGAATGTGGACTTGATAAATATACTAAATATACACAGTGGACAAACACCTGCAGATGACATGGCACCCCAAATCACCACAGTCTCTATAACTGGTATCTCTTGATTAGGGATGCACCGATACCGATACCGGTATCGGGTATCGGCCTCGATACCACATTTTTTAAAGTACTCGTACTCGTTAAAAGTCCCCCGATAC
>JAQMYL010000036.1:23481058-23497771 GCA_030014365.1 Clarias pachynema
TCTGTTTCTGTAAATTTAAATCATGTTTTTATTAAGTACTCGGTATCGGTATTGGCGAGTACTGAAATGCAAGTACTTGTACTCGTACTCGTTTTCCAAAAAAGTGGTATCGGTGCATCCCTACTCTTGATGCACTGACTCCAGCCTCACTCCACTCCTTGTAAAGCTCTCGCAAGTTCTTGAAACTTTTTAAGGCTGCAGTCATCCCTGTTGCTTGTGTATACTTACCTACCACACTTTTCCACATGATCTTTTTTAATACAGCACTCTGTGAACAACAACCAGACCTTTTGAGAAATGATCTTTTTTAATGTTCATACTTGTTTTTGTATGTTACACGTCAAGGGCTTCAATATAAACCTGTGATTTTGAACTATTGTGAGAGCCGTAGTGTTACTGTAGAAACATAATCATCATCTGAGCAGTAATTTTAGACAGCAGTTTGGTCTAAGCACTGTTTTTCTACTTCTCTGGGATTTATAGCTGTTAAAGTGCTTTTCAAGACTGAACCTGTCACACTTGCTTGTGGCCAATGTAAGCATATTTTTGTTTGGTGCATTCTTCTTGCAGAAAACGTGGAGGCAGAACTGCTGCACACCTACAGCAGGATTGACCCGTACGACACTCTGATCCTGTGTGTGAGACTAGCTGTGCTGACAGCTGTCACACTGACTGTGCCGATTGTGCTGTTCCCGGTGAGTATACAGACATTATCTTTCTCACACGCTCAAGTCATCAAGGCTCATCTGCATCCAATCTGTCTAGCGCTTAGACAGTGCTTTGTATATCTCATTCCTGTTTTCTTTCTTCATGAATATGCACACACCAGGTGCGCCGAGCCATTCAGCAGATGATCTTCCCTGACAAGTCATTCAGTTGGATCCGTCATGTCATCATCGCCATCACTCTCCTCATCTTCATCAACATGCTTGTCATCTTCGCACCGAACATCCTTGGCATCTTCGGACTTATCGGTAAGTCTGTCAGTCACTAAAGAAAAGGGACTTCGCATCCATATGGAGAAACGAGCTCCAGTCCCCACAAACTGCTAATAATATTACAGAAAGCACTGTAAACTGTGTGCAGCTATGCATATTCAAACTTGTGTGCTTTTTTAAAAAACTTCACTGTTTATGCTCATTCGCTGTTGATAGTGAAGTTAGTTTTGTTTGATCAGTCGCTGGCCTCGAGGCTGAGGAAGAGAGGTCAAGTCAATATTTTCTCTGTCACTTGCTATAAAAGTGAACTGTGTGTCAGGGAGCAAAGAATTGTCCTTAGAAGGAAATTTTAATATTGTATCAAAAGTGAGAACTCTGCACATAGCCCTGGAACATGTAGACTGGATATGTTCATTTAACAGTTAAAACTGATGATGTCCACACTATATTTTTTCCTATACTCTTTAATTCTGTTTTTTTTTTTTGTTGTTGTTGTTTTTTACTTCTGAGCCTTTGCATTTCAGTTATGTTTCTAAAATTTGCAATTTAATTACATTGTTTCTTCCTTCATCTTTATAGATTATGAGCTTGATTATAATTTCTGTATTTGTTCATGTATATTCTGTTCATATAAAAATAAAAAAAATCCTGCTTCTTATCTGTCTTTCTCTCTGCTTTCTCCTCCAGGTGCTACTTCTGCTCCTTGCCTCATCTTCATCTTTCCTGCTGTTTTTTATATCCGCATTGTTCCCAAAGATGACGAGCCTATGTCCTCCACACCCAAAATCCTGGTGAGTAGCTTTTCATACATAAAGGGCAAGTATTTTGAAATAAGAAGTTTCTTACAAAACCCAGATACTTGCTTCACTTACATTTTAAAACCCGTTTCTGATTTTCTACTTTTGTAAATAATCGTAATGTGGAGTTAGAAAGCTTGCAGAATAGCAAATACTAGCGAATGACCTCAGACTTGTTTAGATTACTTGTGGCTTATCAGTGTCATAGCGGCACATGAATTTGACCGGCATGCAAAGTGATCTTTTAAGCCAAACTGTTTATGAAAATCTCTCCCTCTCTCTATCTCTATCTGTCTGTTTTTTTCCCAGGCTGCGTGTTTTGCTGGTTTGGGTGTGCTGTTCATGATTATGAGTTTGGGCTTTATCATCATCGACTGGACTACAGGAAGCAGCAATTCTGCTGGTGGCCACTAGAGGACAGTTAAAGTTTATGTGTGTGAGTGTAAGCGTGAATGACTGACAAGGGGAGTGTATTAAAAACTTTACTGTTTTATAGCAGGTTGAGCGAGGCTCAACTGGAGCACATTTTGTATAGTTTGTTTGTTTGTTTTTTAGTGTAGCTTTCTGTTTTAGCACAAACCTAAACCACCTGAATCAGGTAAAATAGAAATGATTCATTTAGAGGATGAGAGCGTAGTTTAGAACCTTTGGGGTTCAGGGTGAAGTAGATTCCCAAAGTTAGAGAAAAAAACTAGCAGGTTATTTGCCTTGAGTTGCTATTCGAGAGAAATTGCAACTTGTCATGGCTCTGAACTTTCAGGCTTCAGTCTCAGTTAATTCAGTGTTATCTATTTTAAGACATCCTCACCTTTCTTTTATAATTATTTACTTTTGCTTTTCTTCATGCTTTCTCCATCTGCCTTTAGATATACAGCTAGCTCTGTATAGAATAAATTGCCACTTACAGTAACATATACAGTCTTATGCAAAAGTTTAGGCACCTCTTGATAAATAACAGATTTTGGAGATTTTTTAATTGAAAAGATGTTAACACAGTCTCTCTTGGAAATGGAAAAAATGCACAACATTTTCAGCAAACATTGATGCATAGTTTCTTTTTATGTCATAAATTGAACAAAGATAAAACATAAAACCATTATTGTGGCACTGTGCAAAAGTTTGGCCACCCTACATAATCAGTACTTAGTAACGCCTCCTCTGGCAGATATCACAGCTTACAAACACTTTTCATAGCCAGCTAAAAGTCTTTCAATTCTTGTACTTGGGATTTTCTCACAGCTCTTTTAATATCTACAAATTTTCAATGATGTTTAAATGAAGAGACTGTGATGGCCACTCCAAAACCATCAGCTTGCATCTCTTGATGTATTCCATAGTGGATTTCGATGTATGTTTAGGATGATTGTCCTGTTGTAGAAGCCATCCTCTTTTCAGCTTTTGTACAGATGGTGTGATGTTTGCTTCCAGAATTTGATGGTATTTAGTGGAATCCATTCTTCCCTCCACCCGTGTAATGTTTCCTGTGCCACTGGCTGCAACACAACCCCAAAGCATGATAGATCCACCCCCATGCTTAATAGTTGGAAAGGTGTTCTTTTCATGAAATGTTGCTCCTTTTTTCTCCAAACATGCCTTCGCTGATTGTGGCCAAAGAGTTCTATTTTAACTTCATCAGTCCACAGCACTTGTTTCCAAAATGCATCAGGCTTCTGTAGATGTTCCGTTGCATATTTCTGACGTTGGATTTTTATGATGGGGACGCAGGTAAGGTTTTCTTCTGCTGACTCTTCCATGAAGGTCTTGTGGAACGGTGCACCGCCACTCCTGAGTCTGCTAAATCTTCTTGAAGGTTTTTTTGCAGTCAAATGGGGGTTTTGATTTGCCTTTCTGACCAGCATACGAGCTATTCTCTCCGAGAGTTTTCTTGGTCCTCCAGATCTCATCTTGACCTCCACAATTCCCCTGAACTGCCATCTCTTAATTACATTCCTCACTGTGGAAACTGCAAGCTGACAACGCTTTGCTATCTTGTAACCTTCTCCTGCATTGTGGGCATCAATAACTTTCATTTTCAGAGTCTTACACAGCTGCTTAGAGGAACCCCTGGTTGTTGAGTGTCCGCAAGTGTGTGCACAAGGTTTGAACAGTCAAAGTATTTGTAAAGCTTTGAAATTGGCTTTTACTAATAGCTTTTGCCATGCATCAGATCTAATGAGCTGATTAAGGTCTGAAATCTGAGACTCTGGAACTCTTAGGGTGCCCAAACCTTTGCACAGTGCCAAGAGAGACTGTGTTAACATCTTTTCAAATAAAAACAATCACCAAAATCTGTTATTTATTAAGGGGTGCCCAAACTTTTGCATAAGAATGTATGTTGATGATAATAATAATAATCATAATCCAGACCTGTTTCTGTTGTATTATTATTAAAAACATATTAATAATAATAATACAATAAAAACAGATCTTGATAAAGTTAAAATCGCATGTTGGAAGCTGCAGGCTGTTTTCCAAGAGACGGGATATTCATTTGTAATAGCTCTGGCTCTGATCGTAGTGATCTTTTTAAGCATTCCTTTCCTTCCTGTGCTCAAGTACCGGGATTGAATAGAAAAGGAGTGTATGCATGTGTGTTTATATAGACCAGTATCAGCTGCTGTTAGAGAACCAGGTCCGTGGTGCTAAATTCATCTTAAATATATTACAGTGGAACTTCAAAATGTACAAAAGTTCCTTGTGTATCTGTAAAGTGCACAATATGCGGTGACAGATTGGAGATTCACACAAACAATAAGTTAAGAAATATTTATTATGATGTATGAAATGTTTTTTAAGTCATTGAATAAGTTTTTGAAGCAGAAAAGTGTGTAGATTGTATTTAACCATATAATCAGGTTCAGTATTCAAATCAAAGAAATGATTTATGCAGAAGGTTTAAGAAAAGGTATCTTGTAAATATTGACAGCTAAATGTGTGAAGATCATAAGTAAAGCTATACTCTTGTATTTGGGCAGAATAAAAAATCTTGTTTGTGTATTTTATATGAATTAAACAAAAACTCCCCCCCCCTCTTTACTTCTAATACTTCTGCTGTTTTTGTAGTTTTTAATGTGACTTGTGCCTTTTTGACTTTCTCAGTGAAGGATATCCTTTGAACGTTACATGATTAGTGGTAGTTGTGTAACCTGATTTGAAATGTACTTTGTGTCTATGGAAATTTCTTTGCAGAGACAACATCAATTACTCTTCACATATGAGTGTATAATATCAAACTGTGTGCTGTTCAAAGGAGTTCTGTTTAAACCTGTGTGTGAAAATCATGATTTAAATCAAGTTTAGATGTAAAGGCATTATACATTATTATATATAGTGTTGGAAATGAAGAAGAATAGCTTCAATTGCCATCACTTTGTCCAACACCAAGGCGTTCATCCAGGGGTGACACATTGACATCTGTTGTTCATAATTGTTCCATTCTGACTTGAAATCTTTGAGAACTTTAGCTTGTTTCACTGAAAACATTATTCAAAGATTAGTGCAAGCTATTTAAAAATTATCATTACTGACAGGGCGATCAAAACTATGCTAGAAAAAAATAATGACTGTAGCTGTATTTTCATTCAAAGGCTTTCACAGAAAGTGATATATTGCAAAGTTAGTTAAATGGTATTATTTATAGTATATATTATATACAGTAAGTATAATATTATAATATGTGGTTTTAGTATAAGAGGAAAATGGCAAGGAAGAATCTAGATACATTGTGGAAAGGCACTCATTAAAAAACCAATACAGTTGTGATATGAAGTGTATAAAGTAATAATAAATGACCAGGATAATTTGATCGTTTAACCACCTGATATTTTTAATCCAATAATATATTTACAAACTACTTTTGTTTTTAGGTGTAGCGTGGAGTAGTGGTTTCTAAAACAGCTCCTGGGTGTTAACATTGTACTTTATATAGTAAAAGTGATTTACAGATGAGACATAATTAAAAGTTATATTTACACACCAGTACAGAGTTTATGGAAACAGTATATTTTTGACTAATTTACATCATTACTTTTTTATGTAATACTGAAAGACAATGTGGCTACTCAGTGCAAAAAGTTAGTGATTATCTAAGCAAGTCAAAATATCTTGGATCTAGTCAACTTTATTTGAATTTCTTAATACAGTATATATCTACAATAAACCAAATATAAGATCAGTAATCCTATTTCTAATTTACAATTAGAAATGTATTTTTTATTACAGATAATTTAGCTTCTTTCAAGAAATAAATGCTTCAAACTAGCAGAAGTGTCTGTCAGTAGAGCAAGAAATGTCTGCTTAGAATTAGTAAATTAGAAATAAGCTTACTGATCATATATATAGTTGTAATATTTGAATATTTTCACCTGCTATCAACAGTGCTGTTCATGTGTTTGGTCTGTTTTATCTTTTCCTATGGTTGTTTGTCTATAGATTAAAAATCTGAGCTTATACCAAAGGGTTTTATCATCCAGAGTATCACTGTGTCAGAAAGCCACTCTACAGTTATCCCATTGTTACTTATAGTTATGATAAATGCCATGAATGCAGGTTTATTGCCTTTTTGTGACTACTACAGCTTTTGTGTGGTGATAATGCACAAATGTAAACACGCCTTCTGTCTATGCCTGTCTAGCTTGTATAGTGTAAATAGCAGAACTGGTTTTAGTTAAACAATAAAGAAAATATTTAGTTTTTTTTAGCTCATGGTTGCTTTTTTTTTTTTTTTTTTTTTTTCAAATATAGATTTTATTTTATTTTTCCTGGAAGCTTTTGCTCTTTCTCTACAGCGATTTACAAGAGACACATGAAATTGCCTTTCTTTAGTATACAAAATCTTTGATTAACACAGCATAACTGTCAAGGGGGCTGAAAATGACCTGAGTATTTTCTTATGCATATGCACACACCTGCGGGGTCCTTTAACAAAGTCACACACTGATTGCCTGCTGTAGTATTTGATTTTTAAAGAAATTACTGTCATTCATCATCGTTATTCTGGAAGCTTTTTCTGGTGTATCTGACAGGATCTTGGTGGGTATCTGGTATTTATAGAAACACAGTTACATATGTAAGTAATATTCTGTTTCACACAGCTTCTGTTGATGAGCACAACCAGTGTTACAACATAATTTCCAACCCAAAATCTCAAAATAACAATCAAAAGACCTGAAACTATTACTGAAAATCTTGCCATTGCAAAAAGGAAACACATTTACATTTGCTGTATTTAGCACTGTTCTTTCTGTTGCTCCTCCTACACTAAAAAATGTAAATAGATCAAACATAGGGCAGTATAGTCCTTGCCTCTGTGGAATAACAAATCTATGGAAGCTTAAATGATGAGAGGGGTATGCGAACACATCATTTTGCAGCATCTAACAAGGCAAACCAAAAAAACATTAGTTTATAGCTGTCAAAAAAATAGTTTTAATCGTTTAAGCCACAACTTAATTTCACCCTTCTAACTACCAAGTGCAGTGAATATCATCTGAATAATATGCCACGAGCTCATGAATAACTCACCCACATCCCACTGCCTGAAATGGTTTTTAGATTGCCGCACTCATGACACTGGGTGAGGCGATGTTAGCCTTGCAGAACCCGAAGTTGTTGCATGGTGACATCGAAGGTAGCAGCTGTGCAGACTTTCTGGACTGTTGTGCCACTAGGGAATGCCCTGAAGTATGAGATTGTCCTCCTAGAGTGACTTCACAGTAGAGTGTAGGTATCTGGTCCCTGTAGGCTAAGATGATTATATCAATTATCCAGTAAGCCAGTTTTCCTTTAATCATGCGTGCTTGGGCCTTACATCTAGAGTAGATTAGCAGATGGATTTATCACCGACATCTGATCCAACTTGTACTGCAAGGCACATAATGGGCATAACAAGTAATGCTTAGCAGGTCCTCCAGCTCATGACTAAATGACTGGTCAAAAAAAATGCATGGGACATAACTATGGAAAAAACCATTGTCCTACACTAGGATACTTTAGAGTTATCATGTTACCAATGCCTTCAGGATGAGCTCATCAATGGGGTATGCAGTTCTCCTTTTGCTGCCCACTTCACCACCCTGTATGAGCTTATGGCGGAGGTCAAGAGACCCATATAATGGTGGGATAACACATCAGTTGCGATGTGATGGGCACCAATGTTGACTATTAACAAGTTTACCATAAATAGGTCTACCAACAGTTCTTACCTTAGAGAAGTGATTCTCAATCCTTATACTGGAGGACCCCCCCTATCCTGCACATTCCGGCTCTATCACCCACTTCAGTTGAGAAAGGCTTTATTATTTTTAGCTGATTAGTTAATTCAGATGATGGTGCAGGTAACACTGCAAATGGTATCTTTCAGCACACTGGGTACAAAGATCTATTCAGAGATGAGGCTTGCAAAGGGTTCTGACCACAAGTGAGAATAACAATTAAAACAAGGTCTTGCAGGACTCTGTGGTGATTGCTGAATTCTGCATAATGTGTGAATTAGAATCAGTAGTAGGTGCAGAAATATGTACATGACAGAGAAAGATGGACAAATAATTCCTGATCCAGAACACTATCCAGCTCCCCGAGAAGATCCATATCTGACAAATAAATGTGGCAATAGCAGTAAAGTCCATACTGTATGTGCACTGCCAAACCTTTTCCAAATCTGGAACACCTCTTCTACAGGAACTACTTTTTCAGGCATCTTGACAGCATGTCCAATGTACCACTGTACTATCACAGCAAATGAGTTACTCTTTGTGAAACTTGAGTGGGAATGGCCATTGTATGATCTTTATTTTTGCATGGTGCCATATGACCTGATGTTGCCATGTTGAATAATGTATTTGACTGTCACCACATTATCTGAAGGGAACCCACATGTCCCCCAAATTGATGTGTACTTCTTTTACACTGTGCCTTCTGGGCACAGTGGCACAGTGAGACATCTCCATACACCTAGGTGCCCATGGTGACTATCTCCCTCTGATAAGCACTCTGTCACAATGACCACTTTCACAAGAAAAAAACAACAACTCGTGACTCTTGTAAAGTAGTTCTTGTGCCATTGTCAGAGAGACAAGGCTGCATCTCTACTGTACCTATAATATTTGGAGATTATTTGCAGACTGATGACCCATCAACCAATTTCATTTCTGAAATTTCTGGTTTGTGAAACTTGCGGCCACTAACCCAAAGAGCAACTCTGACATGCAGGGTAGGTTTCACAGCGGTTACAAGATTTACAAATGTCCAGGAGCTCAGCCTGTGCCAACCACGTTTGGCACAGTCTGATTGGCAGAGAGCCAATTTATGTCCTCACCCAGGTGTCCCACTGGAATGAACAAGATTTTGTGCTGCTCCCTCACAGAGGAGTTGAAAGCTGCAGTCAAATGCAAGCAGCAAAATGGCTAATGAATTCTCTGATCACAACATATATGGATGACCACACATAGACCTCATAGTTCAAAAAGTGTATTTACATGGTGGCACATTGAAATGTTTCATGACTGGTGCCATGCAGAAGAGCTCTGTGAAGTGCTATGAATTACACATCAGCATTCAATTTGGGTTACCACAATTTTAAGGGTGTTTGTCATGGCCTCCGTAGAACCTGTCAGAGGTACATGTACCTCTGGTAGAGGCCAATTCAGATTTACTTTTGGACGTTGCTCAAGCTAGAAACATCCAAGACCAGCTGTTTGTTTACTGTTAGACTGGTCTCCTAGATGTGGCCAAAGACAGATGAGGTACAGATCTCATATCTAAAATGCTTCTTGTCAATCAGCAGACACAGCTGGTGTTCATTCGTGGACATTGGCTGTAGCCCAACTTGTTAGCTACTCAAAGCTGATGATTTGTATTGGGGAACGTGGTAGCTAACCACAGCAAAGGACACTGTCGTATTTTGAGGAAGCAATGGTGGCCCTAGGGAATTTTTGGCATCCTCTGGGTCCACTTCCTCTTTACAATGGAATGATTATTGCAGACAATAAAAAAGTTGTTCTAATTGATGGTGATAGTTTCTGTCAAGATGGCAATGCTGCATCAGCAGGGAAAGATATCCAATCTGATGCATATGGCAGTGATGTAAATCACATGTTATGGCCCTTGTAATTACCAGATCTCAACCCAACTGATAGCGGAAAACAGATCAATATTTTAGACAGTCCTCTTCACCATCATCAAATTACAAATCTTTTGGATATATATTGTTTATCCCTCTAGAACTATTCTAGAGGCTTATACTATCATGGTGCAATGAAGCTGTTCCGGCTTCTTGAGGTAAAAAAAAAAAAAAGAGAAGGCAATGAGAGAAGTGAAAAATGTGTGCTGCTTTTGTAGCCAAAAACAGTAGAAAATGCTTGGTGTAAAAATAATGCTTCCTGTCGGGAATTTCATTAGAACTGAACTCACATTTCTAATGAAATAAATCCATCTGGATTGTCATGGACACTAACCATCACATTCAGCTTTGTATTACAACCATTAACCCATTCAGATCCTGCACTCATTATAATTAAGGTTACATGATTCAGGAAATTTTATTAAAATGCATAACTTCACTGATCAATAAATAGAGAGATGTGGGTAACCTATCAAAATTAGGCTTTACTCTTTGTATCATTTTGATATCCCAGGCAGCAGTGATTCAAATTTTCTGGCAAAGTATAATGTGGCCTTTTTGTTCTTAAATGTTACCGATGGTTTGCATCCTGTTGTGAAGCGTCTGTATTTACTTCATAAAGTCGTCTCTTGACTGTAGACTTTGATAATGACATGCCTACCTCCTCAAGACTGTTTCTGACTTGGCTGGATATTGTGCATGGGTTCTTCTTCACCATAGACAGAATTCAGCAGTCATTCACTGTAGCTGTCTTCCGTAGAAGCTTGCGGTTCATTCTTTTTATTTAAGAATGATCCAAACTGTTGTATTGGCCACTTTCAATGTTTTTTTTTGTCTCTCTTGTGGGTGTATTTTTTTTCAGCCTAATGATGATGGCCTCATTCACTTGCATAGACACCTCTTTGGGTGTCATGTTGAGAGGCCTTTTATCTGCTTGATTAGTCATGGAGTAAAGAGGGAACAGACCACACCTCGCCATGCCACTGCTTGTCAGATGTGTTCCATTATACAGAGCCCCCCCAAATGGGTGTGTGTATGAAAATAGCTGTAATTCCTGAATGGTTAATGCCACACTTTTGTCAATGCCCTTGAATTAATGGTGAAAGTCTTGGATTCGCTCACATCTTGCGTGTTTCATTTCAAATTCAGTGAGGTGGTATACATAGGCCAAATGCAAAATAAATAAATAAATAATCTGTTGCAAAATGTATGGGCCGGACTGTATAGTAATATTTACTTTGTTGAAAATATGTTGAAAATAATAACAACTCTAAAAATCATGTTTTTAACATTTTAACAATTATGGATGAACATAAAACCAATAAAACCAACACCTAAACCAAAGAAGATATGTGCATGTATGTGCACAACAAATGTTGTTATATTACAGTGCATATTTATGGGTTTGTAACATATGCCCAGTGTGCTTATTCTACGAATTATGTCCCATCACACTGTGGAATTATTGTACAGGTTGCTGTAGGTAAGAATGACCTCCAGGACAATTTCTTGATATGGTGAAGCTTAATAAATGTGTTAACTGAAAGTGCCCCATTAACCTACAGGGTGTGAGGGGATAAATTGTCTCGGATGGATAACGTACTTCTTTCCATAGCCACTCCAAAACTGTGTAGAGTGCAGACTAGGACAGAGCAGGTTTTTTCATCAGTTTAAGTCTTTTTGCAATTCAGGTTCTAATGCTACAACTAACACCACACTTTCAACCACAGATTGGTAGATCTCCAACATCTTGCTGCAAACATTAAAGGCTTCTCCAAAAATACATTCTGCTTCCTATACATAGCCTCCATGTTGGTCTCCAGTCCAGTAAAGCATCATCTCTAAGATATCTGTAAGTGTCTCAACAAACTCAACACCATATTGAGTCCAGTCTGTTTATAGTCTATTTCCTCCTGAAATCAACCACAATCACTTTGGTCTTGGTCACAGTAAGGAGTAGATGGTTCCTCTGACACCTCTCAAAAAGTCATTCTCTATGTACTTTTCCCCCAGTCCATCTCTGAAACACCTAACCATCATTGGAGAATTTTTGCAAGTGAAAGACATCCGACTTGTACTGAAAGACAGTAGTGGTAAGAGGAATGAGGAATGGGGATTGCACAGTTCACTGTGGTGCTCTGTGATGTGATGTTTGATGAGCACTCGCACAGTTAGCTCCTAAGCTTCACCCACTGACGCCTGTGTGACAGATAGTTTGTGTCTCAGGGGATCATGAGGTGCTGAAATGCGTCCTACGCATCGCGATTAGACGATGCAGAGAAAATACGATTTTCTAATAAATTGCATGGTAAATCGCAGTTTTCATACACGTGAGGGCGCCAGAAATTCACATTACTTCCAGGTCAGCGCGTTTTCTTGGACAGTATGTCTTGGACTGTTTGAGCTCCTTTGCAACCTTTGAATCCTCTGCAGCATTTTTTTTTTGTAACCTCTCATTTGTGTTCTGCAACTGTGCACGTCTGCACACGCAGAGTAAGCAACATCAGTGTTTACACTGTTTTTTTTGTGCAATATATATATATTTATTTACAGACGATTTCTGCACTCCTCATAGTACACCAGCGCCTGACTGTCAGCGCATGCGCAGTAGGCGTTCCTCGGCGCTTTGAGGTTTTTGCGGGCTCGCGCTCTGTTCATTCCGCTTATATAAAGTTGATAGGCGCTACGGGCGTGGCCGCGCTGAACCATAGGTTTATGAGGGCTTTTTTTCTCCCTCTCTCGTTCTCTCCTTCGTCAGGTTACGTGTGCGCTGTGATGTTGAGTGTTTAATGTGGGGTGGGTAGGATAGCTGGGAGTGGAGAGGCAGAATTCCGCCTGAGTAGTGCTTGTGCGTGTTGACTGTGCGCTCCTCGGCGTGTGAGTGCACGCGCTGCATCGGGCTAACGTCTGAATGTAACTGTCGCAGGCTTCGAAGGCATTCGCGCGCGAGACTATTGATCTGTGGTGAAAGTGCCTCGCGGCAACTTTGAGTGAGGACCTTCCTGCCTGCGTGTGTGAGAGTGTGTGTGGATTTCTAATGTCATTCGGTTGATGGAGCGTCGCAGGCCTCCTGTTCGCCGTTTGCAACTTTTTTAATTCGTGACATAATTATATTGCGTTCGTCCGTCCGTCCGTCGCGTGCGCCTTCTTCACCATTTCCGTTTCTGTTGAGTAACTGCGCTCGAGCCGCACGCTTCTCCTGCTCACCACTTCGGCGGCTCGACATACCGTCGCTTTTTTGATTTTTGTATTATTGTTTTCTGGCTTTTAAAATCGTGATCGGGCATCGAGCTGGTAGTTTACTCGGCGCCATGGGCTGTACGGTGAGCGCCGAGGACAAGGCGGCCGCCGAGAGGTCGAAAATGATCGACAAAAACCTCCGTGAAGATGGCGAGAAAGCGGCGAGAGAGGTGAAACTGCTTCTGCTCGGTAAGTCCTGGCACGCGACGCTGGGGTTTATTTACTTATTTTTTTTGGAGGGGTGGTGGGGAGTAAAAAAAAAAAAAAAAAAAAAAGGGGGGTTTAACATTCTTCACTTCCGGTTGGGAAATTCACACCAACGGCATTTCATTAAAACTCAATTCACACCTACAGTGTTTATAAACCTTGTTCGACCCAGACAGGCCTTTATACAGTCGATCTTCTTAATATACTTCCTGTTGTGGAAGGATCATAAGAACTGCTCTTTTTATTCTCTGACGTAAAACCAGCTTTTCTGAGAAACCACTGAATCGGTTTCTTTTCAAACAGAGTGCTGTTCACTGTCAAAACAAGCTCAGAGACGAACACACACACACACACACTCACACTCGTACGCCATTTATTCTCTGACCGGCTATTCGTGTTTAAATGACCATGAGAGCACACAAGTCACGAGTCGACCTGGAACTAATAAGGCCTCCCATGTAGCTATCAAACACTCCTCGCTGTCATTAACAAGGCCAGTAAGTAGTAGTGCTGCATGAGAGAGCAGCACCCCTCCCTTCCTCTCTTTCTCTCAAACACACATGCTGCATGCATGTGACAGGAAACCCACAGCAGAACCCTCACTCTCTCCTCATATACTCTGGTTGTTGTAGATCATATACCTGATCATGTCACTGGCAAATCCCCTTTAAAAAAATGTTTTTTTTTTTTGGACAATTTTTCTTTTAGTAAGTGTTCCCTGAAGAAAAACTTCTGCAATCTCCCCTACGTGGTCAATAATTTACTTTTATGGTTGTTCATGAGGCTGTTATGATGTCAGATTATTATTTTTACCCTTCCCATCTTTACAAAGTCATTGCCAAACCAGCTAGCTTGCTTGCTTTTCCAGACTCATTTTCTGTGCGCTATTTTTCATACCTTGTCATTATATCATGATCATGGACCATGCTGTGGTGACATGGTCTTAGCCAGACAGGAGGTGGTAAAGGCAGAGAACCCTACCGGGGTGGAAATAACTGGCTGTGAAATCCCACAAACTCTCTACTGAACCCATGCAGAGCATTAGCCTAAATGAATTTTTAGCTGAACATGAGGCTTGAGGTTCTCGTTTGGGCACTTCCTTAAAGTGTCTCTGTTGTTTCTTGCACAGTCCATTGTTGAGTCTGTTTTGTGCAAATGTGGAGACTGTAAACTAGCTCATATGGCGGATTATGAGTTCAAGAGTAGAAACCCTGGTTATTTATTGACCTTCAGGTAGGCGTGATCTTCAGATATGGAACATAGTTTTTAGCCCTGCAGCAGAGCCTTTATGAAAAACACGGGTATGACGAAACATGACTAAATCGTCTGCACTGTCAAGACTGCAGTACCGCTCATGTTGGATCACTGGGTGTACTGCAGTGTGTAAAATTATACACCGGCACGCTCTCATTTTAACTTTAGGTTGCTTGTGTCGGTGTGTAATTGCTAGTGAGAATCATATACGACTACAGAATGCTATGAATGGAAAAAAAGAAAGGTGGCGTCTCCTAGATATCTGAGGCGACTGAGTTATAGAACAGACAGCCAAGAAGCTTTATACTAGAACAGAGGAGCCAAAGAAAGCTAGAGATGTGTAGTCGGAAGGGAGATTTATTTTGATCACAACTCCATATGATATGGAAGATTGTGTCTTATTGATGGATGACGCACCCTGATTGGATTGGTTTAAAGCAGAGCCAAACACTTGACCTGTGCACCAATTCTAATCAGTTTTTACACTAATGCATGGCACCATAAATTCTGCAAGCTGTGTTGGTGGTAGTTTAGTGTAAAGAAACCTTTAATGTTGACGGTACTGGATATCGTTGCTTAGACATCATGGTTAATGTTTTTAATCATTAAAAGGGGGGTATACGTGAAAATTAAAGTAAAAACTATTTACTTTCAGCTGTAACAAAATCCTTGGTGTGTTATAGTTTAATCAAAAACGCTCTTTTAAATACATTTATTGCCCACAGCAATCAGTCATAGATCATAAAAATGTCCCTGACTTGCTGGTTGGTGTGGTGTAAGTACGATTTGTGTAACTTGGGAGTTTAAGTGGTGCAACTGTATAACATTGCAACATTGAATCCCAAAGATGACCTAATCATCCATGATCAGTCCAAGAGAGCATTACTGCTTTGGTGGAAAGCAAAGCCGGCCAATGGACACTTATTGGGTTTGGCTGCAAGTGATTTCAATGACATGCATATTATAGGTAAAAAGAAATGCAGTGTGTAATGTGGACAAAATTGTGTGCAGTATATATGTAAAATAATATATGTAGGAACACTGAAATGGTGAGTTGCATTGTTTAGTAGTTCGCATTTATCACAAAATACTGTATATATAGTGACTGCAGAAACGGGAAAATAAACTATATTCTCTTTGGAATATCACAAGCGAATTAATTTACTTCTGAAAAAAAAAAAAAAGAAAAGACCAAGACATTAAACAGCATCATGAGAACACCACCTCGTTAAACTTTCTTTTGCACTTGTCTTACATTTTCAGGCATCACAGTTATTTTAAATCGGATCTCAAAGTTGATTTGAACCTGTGCTGTTTCTTGTTTTTTTTTTTTTTTTTTTTCCCCCCCCACAGACTGGGTCTGTGTTGTGTAATAGATTGCTGCAGCGAGTCTTCTTATGAGACTGCATTCAAATCTTCACACACACGTCTTAAACGTTTCCACATGTTTGTTTTGAAATAACCTTTTTTTTTTTTTATGTTCGTCTTGTCTGCAGTGCATGTGATGCTTTGATGGATGAAGCATAATAAAATGAGGAAGAGAAATATTATAACATCCAGCAAAAGCTTTACTGACTGCCAGCTCAGTGTTTCAGCCTGCAGCCCTACTGTAGCAGTGTACACACACACACACACACACACACACACACACACACACTCTCATTTGAGCATCTGATCAAATGAAACTGCTGGAGTTTAAACGGTGTCACCACTTTGATGTTTGTCAGCAGGTTGCTTAAAAATGTCACTGGATTAATGAAGTCTGATCACAGTGACAGCATTTTTTAAATTAATAATCTGGTACAGATATTTGCGTGTTATATGTAATTAACCAGCAAGTGATGACGCAAATCAATAAATATGATGTAAAGTGTACTCCACCGTAAAGTTTTAATGGAGTTGTATTGACTGTTATATAATGGTAAATGTGTCCTCTGTTTATGTGCTGCAAGCATGCCCGCTTTCACACGTGTTAAGAGTGAAAACCACCCTCTGCCAGTTCTGATACACGCTATGACAGTCCAGCTTTCTTCATCAAAATTTTGTTTTATTAGTGACTTTAGCCCTATTCGGACGGGACAAGTTTTACAGGGGGTCGTTAGAGAAATTTCTGTTTCACAGACGTACTTTGTGATTTTAATCCCGTCCGAATCTGCCA